>JAUUDZ010065405.1:0-10169 GCA_032361705.1 Panulirus versicolor
TATATAGAGCATGAAATAGGGAGAAAAGAGATTGCAGCATCAGTGTGCTCACCATTCTTAGAGAAACAAAAATCTGCTGAGGAGAATCCTAAGTAGGGAAATAAAAATTGTACCTGAAATGAAAGAGATAAGCCACATAGACAGGTTAAAAGTCATGTTCTTTCTCACAATGGTAGAAAGAGGTAAAAGGAAAGATATGACTGCATGCAAGTTTCTCAGCTGGATGTGATGATGGTGACATAGTCCTTTGTGATTCAAAGTAAAATGTAAACAGAGGGCATGATGAGAAGCTAACATAACAAAGTTGGTTGATTGGAACAAACTAAGTGTTAGTGTCCAACATGATGATATTTAGGAATTGATCTGAAAAGTACTTCACAATGTTGAATTCCTAACAAAAGCAGGAGAGCTTTGAAGCATTGGAGTTAAATAAATATGAGTTCAAGTGTTTGTATAATAGAAAAGGTTTAGCAAGGGGTCCCTACAATTGTGTAACTCCCTTCCATTATGAGCAAGAAGGCTACAACACACACACAAGAACTCACTCTCTGCAGCTTCTCAATGAGCTCTGGCTTGATCTCTCGGCTAAGGTCACTAAAGGTCCTGGCCCTCTTGAGATTACAGACAGCACGATACTCGTTATATGAACGAATCCCATGCTCGCGTCCTCGCTGGATGTTGAGGGCAGCAAGATCAAGGCCTGAGAATGGGATGGTTGCATCCTCAAAGAGGTGGTTTGTGATCTCTTCTGTCATGAAGTTATCTAACGTTTCCATGGGCGTGGAGATGAGGCCTCTCACTAGCTCATCAATCATTTGGAACTCTAGGCTGTCGATGGGAGATGGAGGTAAAATAGGTTAGAGGGACTTAAAAGGTACAAGTACCTACAGCAAGGTGGAAGTACATACAGCACAGTGAGAGTATTTACAGCAGAGCAGAGATACTCACAACAGGAGAAGGTACTTACAGTAGGGTGAAGGTACAGCAGTGGAGGTACTCACTGCAGGTTGGAGATACTTACAGCAAGGTAGATGGAGGTATTTACAACAGGGTGGATTATTTCCAGCAAGGAAAAGATACTCACAAAAGGGTGGAGGTACGTACAGCAAGGTAGAGGTCAAGCAAGGTAGAAGTATGAACAGCAAGGTGGATGTACTTACAGCAGGGTGGAAATACACACAGCAAGGTGGAAATACTCACATCAAGATGGAGATATTTATGGCAGGGTGGATATTACTACAGCAATATGGAGGGAGGTATTTACAGCAGACATGATGGTAGGCAGTTACATCAGGAAGGATGGAGGTAAGTACTGCAAGAAGGGTGTGGAGAGATATTTACAGCAGGGTGGAGGGAAGTAATTCCAACAAGGAGAGTACTGGAAGGAATGTACAGCAGGGAGTGTGGAGGAAGATACTTACAATAGGATGGGCATGGCAGATACTTACAGATGGGAAGATTATGGAGGAGGTACTCACAGCAGGGAAGAGGGTAGTGGAGGTACTTACAGCATGTCTGGGTTGAAGAAGGTGCTCCTGAGTTCAACACCATCATGGTTCTCGCTGAAGGTGGTGTCCATCCGAAGCAGTGACTTACGGATCAGTGAATGGCCAAACCTGAAGGCAGCTGTCGCGAACTCATTCAGGATGCCAGGGTTACAGTTGCCATCATACTCTGGGGGCACAGATGAACATGTTTGGCTTGGGTGATGTCAAGGAAAGAGGTGAAATGTGTTTAGCACGCAATGGGAAAGAATTAAAGTGATAGGCACCATGAAGGTACTTGGTAGTGGTAGCACTGCTGTAGGAGATGGCTGTCAACTTACTGTTCACTCTGTTTGGATTTATTTCATGAAAACTTGTACTTTGTGGAATATGGTGGTATATGGGAGGTCCCTCAGTGGAAGGAACATGGTTTGGATACCAGCAAGGAGAACTAGGACACATGATGGTAGTATATCTTCATTGTGTTCTTTCAGAGTGAGGGAGATAAAGGAAAGGCTGAGAACCTATTGAAGCCAGGAGTGACAAGGATGGAAAGGAATATCTTATGAAGAAAATAAAAAAGTAAAGAAAGTATAAACAGTGATGAAGAACAAAGTATAAACTACAAGTGATGTATAAGCAGAACATGTAAGATGAAAGGAGGGAACTAAGAAGGCTAGGAAGACTAAAGGAGCAAGAAATATTATGGATGGTGTAAGAAGCACTTCAGATGAAGAGATACAGAGGTTGAAAAAAGAATCTAGCATTACCAAAGGAGGAATGTGGAAGCACTAAGGAAGAAGTTACAGACATCTATAGCAAAAACTGGACCAATAAAAAAGATGTTGCCTGAAAGATAGCCATCTTAAAGGAAGGAATGTACACTGAGGAAGACATTAATATTCAAGAAGCTGTGAAGACAGGCAGACAACCAAGGAACACCTTAGGAAAACAGACACACTTAAGGAAGATAGGAAAACCAGAGAGAAGTAAGAGGAGGAGGAGGAGTCACACACCGCCATAGTATCCTTCCTGCTTGAGCCTGAGGGAGTACAGCTGCATGGCATTCCAACCAAGCACCCGGGGAAGGAACTCATTGTATACGATATGCTGCCACTCAGCTGTCACGATGCGACGCGCCTCTTGGTACAGTCGCTCCACGTCCCAGTGTGGGTTCACCTGTAGTAAGAGGAGGGCTGGTTAGTATGAGTATGTGAGCAAGGGAGTGGGCAGGAAAGTGTGGGAGGGCTGAAAATAGGCACGCTGGACAAGAATGTTTGGGGTAAATGCTGGTGGAGGTAAAGGGAGGATATGCGAGGAAGGTTACAGTAGGAAGATGGGGTGTTTTGGGGGGGGGAGAGAGAGAGAGAGAGAATTAATTTACAAGTGGAATATTCTCCGAATTAATTTACGAGTGGAATATTTTCCAAGTCATGGATCTCCAAGAATCAGTGCCATACACTTAAGCATAAAATGTCCAGGTTCAATTTCCTGATGTAAATGAAAAGTCATGAAATAAGAGAGTAACACTTGAACTCAACTCTCTTATTTAAGTACATTTAATGCACTATATTGTACTGTTCTATCTCCCTCTCTTTCCCAGTTTGTTTCTGCTTCCCAGCTCATGTCCTTGCTTAAATAAATTATGTAGTGACTCTTTCACTGCTGTTCCTTCATTGTTTTTAGATGACTACATTAACTTGACTAATGTCTAATCGACAACCATGATTATAGCATGTCAAAATTGTTTGACAACCATTTACCTTGGAGAAACTCTTAATGTTTCTTAGAAGCCACTGTTTTTACTATGCACTAACATTAACTGCTCTGTTTTCTGAATGAGCCTGATGACCCTTTTGATTCAGTGTAATGACTGCTTGCTTAGATATGTGGTTTGTTTTGTTTGAATCAACTGATTGAATATTTCTAAATATTATGCTTTTATAAAACTGTCTATGCTTGTTTGCTTGCTTAAATGGTATGCTGTGTTTGAACTGACTTTGCTGCTTAATCAAAGGAATAACTTGTTATTGTTTCCATAAAGAAACATCTATCTTTGCTTATTTTAGTACGTGGTTTGTTTTGTTTGAATCAACTAGCTGCTTGCTTGTGGAACATACCTGTTTACTGCATTTCTCCTTCATGACTTTTGAATAACAAGTGTATGCTTGCTTGCTTTTTTTGCTTTCCTTTGCTTACCGTGGAGAGTCCATCAGCAATGCGATTGTGTTCCCTCATCCAGATGGTATGAACGACTGCTAGTCCTGGCTGCTCTGACGAACGTGAGTCGCCCGCCTTGAAGCAACGACCAGAATCAGCCTTGCACTCAGGGTTGCCAGTCTCCTGCAGTAGGTGACAGAATGGGGTGATTAATTGCATGCCTTTACTGTTAGTAACTGGAATGTATGTTATAATTGGTGATATAATTGGAAGATAAGGAATGTTATAATTGGAAGTACTTAGAAGGTAATGAATACTATAATTGGTAGTAACTGGAAGGTAGAGAACATTATAATTGGTGGTAATTGGAAGGCGAGTTACAGTTGGTGGTAATTGGAAGATAAGAAAAACTTAGCTGTCATGTGTAATGTGCTGAAACCACACCTCCCTATTCACATCCAGGCCCCACAGACCTCTCCATGGTTTACCCCAGACACTTCACAAGCCCTGCTTCAGTCCATTGACAGCATATCGACCCTGGTATACCATGTTGTTCCAATTCACTCTATTCCTTGCATGCCTTTCACCCTCCTGTATGTTCAGGACCTGATCGCTCAAATTTTTTTTTGCTTCATCCTACCTAGGCCAGGTACCCAATGTATTAACCAACCCTTAGGGGAGGATGAACAGCTAGATTGACTGTGGACCAACCGCTATAACCAGGATTTGAACCTATGTGCTTGGTCCCAAGCAGCCTGTGAATGCATCGAGGTCAACAATGCTAACTGCTACAGATATGGTGGTAACTGGAAGTTAAGAAACTTTATTGAAGTCGAGAATGTTGTAACTGGAAGACTAGAAACAATGTAATGTGGTAATTTGGCAACAAACAGTGAAACTGGTACTAAACAAAAGGTGAGGGATGGTATAACTGATGACAACTGGAAGCTAATGAATGTTGTAATTGATGGTGTTTTTCTGAGGGGCCATCTCTGCTTACCATTCCCCTCACCTGTGGTCTTCCATAGGACATCAAGATGGGACCTTGTTTTTCCTCATCCTTATAATTTATGTCTTGATGGATATACCTTCTTGATAGAAGTTCGTCCACAACTCTACCACAACAGGTATCCTTACAACATAATCCTTCAGAATACCCTCAACAGCCCCCAGAGCTTGACCACCACAAACCACATCACTATCAACTAAATGAAGACCGTCTTCATACATGTCATTTTCATTTTCAAGATCATCTTGGGTCCCTCTAACACACATACCAAGGGATGCTCAAAATACTGGTCTTTCTGCCTCTCCAACTATCACCTGGACCCCATCCAACAGGTTTGGAAGACACTACTGCATGAACTTTGCCATCATCATCTGCCACATGAATCCTTAGTCGATTAGTTGCAGTTCAGCACCACAACCACAATGAGCCCATCTGGACTTGTACAGACTGATACAAAGAACCGTGTCATCCCAACCACTGTGAATGTAAGTAACCAGCACACTTCCAACCCCAGAGCTTTGTAAGGACTATCTTTTTAGCTCCATATTAAAATCCCTGTCTTTATTCCAAGAGTTTTCTCTCTAATTGCTTCCTTTGGCTGCACTTGATTCAATAAACTGTTAAACTTTGTTAATTATTCTTTACTGAGAGATGGGTAAAATGACTTTAACACATACTTGGGGCAGGAGTGGCTTGCCACGGATGGGGTGTCTGGTAACATTGAGGTGTCCATTCTGGTTGGACCGAAGCTCCCTGGCCTCACACAGCTCTTGGCCATAGATGTGGGAGGCATCCAGGAAGGCAGTGTTCTGGTTGATCTGCTCCCGTGGCCCCAAAGTCTGCTGGCCTGGTAGTGACCTGAGGAATTGGGGTATGTCAGAGGGAGGGTGCTCAGGTACTGTAATGCAAAGTAAATGGCAAAGTGAATGTTAAAGATATCAGGGTGGAATGGAAGAAGGTATAAAAGCAGAAGTAAAATTGGAATGAATGTAGACACCAGAAACACTAAGGTGTAGCCTGACACCGTAACTCATGAGGCACAAACTTTGACCCTTACACAATAAGTAAGAAATGATTATTTCTTATGAATACTCTCAGTATCAGAGTGACCGTCTATAGCTGCCTCTAAGAATGTCTTTGGTACTTAGATATTATGCCATGCTTATTGAAAGGGTTATGATATATAGAAAGAAGTCTTTTCCTTTTGATGGCAAGAAAGATTCTTTTTGAAGTACAGGGAGGAAGAAGAGCATCAAGTGAAGACAAGGTTGAATAGTTTTAGTACCTGGTAAAGGCAATGCAGAAGGGCCTGCCAGAGGATATGTTGACAGCAGGGTAGAAGGGGTCATTGTCTGGCACAGGGATGGGCCAGCACTCTGGATGCACCCGCTGCTGTGCCTCACAGTCTCGGCAGTCCAGGATAGAGTTCTGGAAGCCCTTGTTGACGGGTGTAAAGGTGATATCGTGGTCCAGGAACTGGCCAAACTGCATGACCATGAGGGTGTAGCGGGCATGCAAGTGCGAGATGTCATTGTGGATCACAGTGGAGATGGTGCGAGGGGAAGGGAGGCTGTCCCCTGACACAGAGCGTGTGCGTGGTTCAGAGATGCCATCATCATAGCCAGCAGGGAGCATGCGTGCGAAGACTGTGCTGGAACGACCAAAGTCTGGGCGACGGAGGTTGTTGCAGTGGCCACTTATGGTCCTGAAGGGGTGACGTGCATCACAGGCCCGGTGTTCCTCAGTCTCCCGACAGGTGCGGATCAGAGGGGCTGGCGGAACCAACCCTGAGATGTCGACGGATGGAAGGTTCAGGTCTAGGGAGTCGAACTCATTGCCAAGCCCCTGGATCTGGCGGCGGACCCGGCGGTCGTGCATGATAGTAACCAGCTCCTGGCTCGTGGCCTCTAGCAGCACCGATGTGTTGGCCAGGATCAGGGAGGTTGGGTTGGGCTTGTTGTTGGCATAGGCTGAACCAACTGATGACTTGGAGCCTGCCACCAAACCTTTTTCAAAGATCAACTTCTCCATCTGTCGTCGCTTCTCGACAGCTTGCTTGCCCTTCTCCACAACGCTGTGGAGGATGTCCTCTGACACAACAACTTTGCCACGGGTCTTCCAAGCACCCAGGTTCACGTCATCGAGATCACTGCATGGGATTGGAGCATTGAGGAACTGGTCACGGGCAAGGAACACAGAGCGAGGAACAGCATCCATCCCAGGTACATTGTTGCACACCAACCTTGCCATAGAGGATTTACGGATTTCAAAAAGTTGTTGTTTGCTGAAGGCAGCAGGAGGGAGGTCATTCTCATACCAGTACCTGTCAGTTTGTCGCAGTACCTTGAACTGTAGGGCGAGGAGGCAGGAGGCCGTAGGGCCTACCACTGCCCCATCTAGAGGTCTTTCGGAGATAATGCCAGTAAAGAGATCGATGTCAGCGACATTGGCATAGATTGACTGGAGTCGAGCGATCTGCTCTGGGTTCATGGCATCCACAAGGTCATCAAAATTATGTGCAGGTCGTCTACCACAGAGGGGGCGCCACACCACATAG
Organism: Panulirus versicolor; assembly: GCA_032361705.1. Lineage (NCBI taxonomy): Eukaryota > Metazoa > Arthropoda > Malacostraca > Decapoda > Palinuridae > Panulirus > Panulirus versicolor. The sequence continues at coordinate 7,211 of JAUUDZ010065405.1, forward strand.
GGTGGGAGGCCATGGTCTCGGCCACTTTGCACCACCCGTGCCACCAGGTCCAGCCCTCCCAGGTATCCACGTACAGAGCTGCTAACAGCAGGGTCAAAGGTCAGGGAGTTGGATGAGACCAGACCATGGATGAGCTGCTCGTATGCACCCGGTTTGTAGAGGATGGTCATGTTGAGAGCAGTCATGGTGAGTGGCAAGTGGTCAGGACCGAAGGGCAGGAGGTCTGGCAGTAATGTCAGTACCAGCTGCAGTACCACCGTGGCCACTGAGTTGAACACCCCGGGCTCAATGGTGATATCATAACCGTGGTGAAACCCGGCTGCCAGTGGATTCAGTTCATTCTTCTCCACAACCTGCAAAACACAAATAATGTGAATAGAATGATGTGTATCGTTTATATTATGTGTCCCAGAAAATGAAGTGACCTTCAAACGCATCCAAGGCCAGAACAGATGGCTGAGGACATAACTGTTTGAATTGTTTTTACTAAACTATTCACCCCGTCAAAGGTCTCTTAATGCCATATTCTTTGTGGCCCATTCACTCTCATAGTAAAATGCAGCTCTCCCCACACTGTAGAACACCTTACCTCTCACTATGTCCAGTGAATCACAACTGCTCACACACCTGCGTGCCCAGAAGAGTGGGCAGGAACTCCCTGTAGGTGATGTGTTGAATCTGTGCCGAGACAATGGCTCTGGCCTCTTCGAAGATGGTGTCATCGCCCCACTGGGGGTTCAGCTCGGAGAGGATGGAGGCAATGCGATTGTGCTCATGGACCAGAAGAGTCTGGAGGGCCGCCAGGCCTGCGTGGGTGTTCAGACGAAGGTCACCACCCAGGAAACACCTGCATCAGAGGTTTGGGGTTAGGGATATGAACATGTAAAAGGGAATATCTGAGATGGGGCTTACCAGAAACGGGAAACTTGAGAGATGAAACACCTGGAGGATAGAATATTGAATATATAACTCGAAGTGAGGCAACACCTGAAGAAGGAAACTCCTGCTGGAAGGAGAACGAAATGAGACAGGGTAGACATCAACAAATTACAAACAGGGACGTACATCATGGCATCCTTGCAGGTGTGTGAGGTAGCACGAGGCAGGAGCCAGTCCGCCTGGGTCTTCAAGTGACCCGTTTCAAACAGGCGGAGAGAGTCGGACTCCCGTTTGGACGACCCATAGATGGCAGACCCGTCCAGGAACGATGTGGCTCCGTTAAGCTGCTCACGCACTCCTGTTTGCAAAAATCCAATGAAGTTATTCATCTACATTAAATGATCTACTGTTATCTATTACATTTACTATCTCGGTTTTGACGCACATAATGAAAAGCTAGTATTCAACATGATTAAGATGGGGTGGGTGAGCGAAAGAGCAGTATTGGCTTTACACATATTTTTTCGGATAAAAGGAAAGGACATTGCTGTAGTCCAGGCCTGACGTAACCAGAGAGAGACGTTACCTAGGGCGCAGTCGGTGGTGGTGGCTGGAGCGGTCCTGGCGTACTCTGAACACTGATCATGATCCCTGATAGGGAAGCACTCAGGGTGGGTCTCCACAGGTCCACAACACCGGAGCTGTTGAGGAAACAAATCAGTCATCGTCTCCAACTCTGCTCAACTTGCCAGCGTTGCGTTTGTTTGCGACAAAGTTAATAGCATGCCTTGTGATCCCAGCAGTGGGTACTTTAGTTATCTGGGTTCATAAGATAATCTACAACGGTCATTATGGCTTACATCATCAAATCACAACCTACTGAAGTCCTGTTCATCATCTCGTGTTTGTTGAAGATAGTTCCGAGATCATACACACACACTCACTATAATCTAAGTTCCTTGGACAGAAATGGTACCTATCCAAGTGTCTACGCTTGTTACATAATAAGGTTTGCCTTTGTTTACATCATAACACAGTAAAACGCTTACTGACATACATTAAAACAAAGATATACATGAAAAGAAAAAAAATGACGACCATATGTTACTAAAACATAAAAAAATAAGACCTTTAGTTCTACAATCTATTTTGTATGCCAGTCTCAAATGCTTATCCATATTCTTTCAATCCTTCTTTACTGTCCACATCTCATGCTATTACCTGTCTCTGGTTTATCCATTCATTCAATAAATCTTTTTTTTATAATGACTCATATTCTATTTAACATTAGTTCAGCACATGTGAAGGCAACACGAGAATCTGGTGGTGGTGTTGTCACAAAAGTTCCTCTGTATTTACCAGATGTTTGTGTAAACACGTCACCTTAATCATCTCATTTAGAACTAGTTTACTGTTTCTTATCGCCAGTGAACCAAGACACTGAGCATTACTAAGTGCATCAGGGTAGTTTGACTGATAACGATGAGGGTGGTTTATCACCAAACACGAAAGTACCTCACGACAATGTTGCCAAAATTACATGGCTTTCGCTTAGCGTAGTTCTTCATAGAAGGCAACACACAAACTCACGAAGGAGTCGTGTGGGTTACCGTATTGTCGCGTTACGTGTGAGATGTAGTGTGTTTGTGGACTGAAAGCCAACAGCCCACCAAGTGGGTGAGATGAAGATCAGCCACACACCCACCATTCCCCTCTGTACTCACCCTCTCACCCCTGACCCCCTGGCCCACGAGGGGTCTGGAGAGGTCATGGGCCAAGTACTGTGTCCAGACGGCCGCCAGGAGCGATACGTGGGCGTGGGCGTGAATGGTGCCGGCGTGTACAGCACGAGACACCCTCGACGCTGGCGGCAGCGGACGCCCGGCCAGCGACGCGCGCGGTGACGACACCCCTGCAAAGAGGACGGGATGTGGTGTGGTTACTTGTAGCGTGGTTAGGGATGGTGTGGCTACTTGTAGCGTGGTTAGGGATGGTGTGGTTACTTGCAGCGTGGTTAGGTAGTTTGGGATGGGGAGACGAGATGGCATAGATAGCAACAGAGACAAGAGGGCACCGGGAG
>JAUUDZ010065416.1:0-10169 GCA_032361705.1 Panulirus versicolor
CCCCACCCCACAAGAACAGCACAATTGCATGAAGGAAAGGAAAAAGATAAGATACATCCTCTTCTCTTCCTATACACCCAATTGTCACCTCCTGCATTAGTTAGGCAGTGTCAGGAAACAGACGGAGAGGCCATAACTACTCACATTTATTCTCTAGCTTTCATGTTCAATGCACTGAAACCACAGCTTTCTATCCACATCCAGAACCCACAGACCCTTCCATGGTTTACCCCGGCCAATTTACATGCCCAGTATACGACATTGTTCTAATTCACTCTATTCCATGCACACCTTTCACCCTCCTGCATGTTCAGGCATCAATCGCTTAAAATCTTTTTCACTCCATTCTTCCATCTCCAATTTAGTCTCCTGGTTCTCCTTGTCTCCAACTGTGACACATACATCCTCTCTGTCAACCTTTTCTCACTCATTCTCTCTTTATGTCCAAACCATTTCAATACACCCTCTTCTGCTCTCTCAACCACACTCTTAATTTCCAAACAACTCTCTTACCCCTCTCATTACTCACTCGATCAAACCACCTCAAACCATATTTTGTCAAACATTTCATTTCCAACACATCCACCGTCCTCCACACAATCCCATCTATAGCACATGCCTCACAACCATATAATATTGATGGAACTACTATTCCTTTAAACAAAACCATCTTTGCTCTCTGAGGAAGAATTTTCTCTTTCCACACATTCTCCATCACTCCCAAAACCTTTGCCCCCTCCCCCACCTGCAGAATGTCTATTTGGAAAGATAAAGTATTAATCCAACTGCAGCAGCTGCCAACTTCTCCTCCAGGATACATCTATTTTGACATGACCAACAAACTATGGATCTTGTAAGATTACTGAATGATTGGGAGCCAAACTTTCAAATGAACAATAAATATTTCTGACCTACTAACATGGTGCAAAAGATATATGAAACTCAAAACTGGAGAATATAAATCATATAAAATCAAACAAATGCAAAGTTTACTGAGTGAACTTCAACCAACTGTAGCAGCCTAGCAGCCTGAAAATGTAGGGCTCCAAACTTCCACCCTGATGAGTACTGAATGCTGACTACCATTTGCTTCCCTTCAGCAAATTTCAGATCACTCATTCCACATTGAATACAAAGAAACATACATGATACAGATATACTAAACATTGTCAAGCACACAAACTTGAAGTAAAAAACAAGAATCAATGAATACCTTTTCTCAGCTGCTTATAGGCCTTTCCCCACACATTGCGATTCTGCGTTGTAAGAATACCCACTGGAATTGCAGGATGCGTGGAGCGTTCCACCACATTACGCAGCTGATGAACTAACTGACGTACATTCAAAGGTTCCCCATGCTTTCCATACACATCAATCTTGAAGAACTGGTGCAAAGGAAATGTATTAGTTACTTAAGGACCATTGAGAAATGGCTATTCAACAAAAGGCAGTGTCACTGATTTCCCTAATTTAAGTAAGTGTAAGCATTTGCACATCTAACACATATCTTTACCAAAAGGATTACCAAGCACTTCCATCTGAAGGATCCAGACAGGGTATGGTACAATGATACAGGTCTTATGCATTAATTTCTTACAGAGTTAACACATTAAGGATAAATTTATTTGAAATCTAATACAACTGTAATGATATTCACAAACCCATCCTAGCACATAGTTAAAAATAGTTAAAAGTGTCCAAATAAAACCAGCAAAAATACATTCAGAAGTTTAAGCATTCAGCTAAGCATTACAAAGAGGTAGAGTGTCTGACTGTCCATAATACAAGTTCTACTTGTGTTTAATCTACATTCAAATTCCTCATTACATCTACCTTTTCATGTGGTGAAGCACCTTCAATAAGTAAGATAATCTTAGTAAATATGTCTGAGAGTGGTAGCCCTGATAAGTAAGGGAGAGGGTTAGGATGTGCTGGAGCAAACACTGATGAGAGACCTGGCAGAGTGCACTGGTTCAAAGATTACATTAAGATGATGAGCATGAAACTGACAATTTACCATGACCAAAGCATGCTTGTGGCCAATCAAATAGCATCACTTATAAAAAAAAAAAATCACGGGAAGAGAATTCTCTAACCTCTTCCCTTGGTACTGCTACCATGGTTAAAACAAAGTAAGTTACATTTTCAGGATACAGTGCATAAGATCAATTAACAAAACAGATCACAACACAACAGATCTTGGGAGTAATTAATATGAATTCACTTACATGATTATTATGAGCGACTACTATGTGTTTTGGAGGATGCACACTCTGCCCATAAAACTGAATTGTATCTCTTGTTACTCCTGGAATACGGCATGTACCAAGAATCTTGAAGTACTGGGACATATCTAAAGTGTCTTTTCCCATTCGTTCAACTGGAACAGTTTTCCTGAAAAATGGAGAATTAAACACTAATCTTCTATTTCACATCTGCACAGTGAGGTAGCTACTGGAGTATCCACACTAAAGCTGTCACATTTAAAGCACCAAAATCAGAGCCCTTTATCCACAGACAAAACCTACAGATCTTTCCATGGTTTCCCTTAACCACTTCATATACCCTCAATCAGCCAACTGACAGCACATTGTCCCCTGCATATTGCATCACTACAAATTGCTACTACATAGCAATCTTTCTTTCCACACATTCCCCAATGCTCCCATGACCTTCAACTTCTCACCTGCCTTATTTCATATTTCAGCTCCCACTTTTTCATTTACTGCCATGTCCACTTTCAGGTATTTAAAATACCTCACTTTCTCTACATTTTTGAGGTGTTCTTTTATTTTTCTTGCAAGTCATGAAAATTTTGCCTATCCCATGCTACCACTGATAATCAACATTATCACAGTGCATGTTAACTCACGCATCAGTTATCACACACACAGGCTCTCCGTGGAGCGGGATGTGCCACCTTTACTTCCCACTAAGGAACACTGTCTCCCCAAAGCAACACAACTATCTCCCCAGGTAAAGGCCTACTGTTTTCTTAAAGTAAAGTCCTCTGTTAATAACTTACTGAGTAATGATTCTTACCGAGAATGTTGGCGATGACGTAGGTGGTGGTGGATTGGGATCAGGGTGAAGTGAGCGGTTCATCAAGCCTTCCAAGGTAAGTTCACTCATTTCAGTAAGCAACAAGCATTTGTATCCATTATAGGTAAAAACTGTGACCCATACTCTGCAGAATGAGCTACCACATCTTTATCATAAATCACGGCCAAAATGTGTTAGCTACCATTATCTATCTATCTATCTATATTCCGACACTCATTTCCTTTGGGAACTCTTTTCTCTTTCACTAGTAACTTTAATTCTTCATCCCATTGCTTGTTACCCTTTCTAATCTGCCCACCTCCACCTTTCGTATGCCACATGCATCTCTGGCATATGCCATCATGGCTTCCTTAAATACCTCCCATTCCTCACCCACTCCCATCTCTTCATTTACTCTCACATTTTGCCATTCTACACTCAATCACTCCTGGTATCTCTTCAAGAAAGTCTCCTTTCAAGCTCACTTACTCTCACCACTCTTTTCTCCTCGACATTGTTTCCCCTTTTCCAAAAAGCTCTACATATCTTCACTCTCGCCTCCACAAGATAGTGATTAGACATCCTACCAGTTGCCTCTCTCAGCACATTTACATCCAGAAATCTGTCTTTTACATGCCTATCAATTATTATGTATCCTAAATACCCAATGACCAGCTCTCCTATTCACATACATACACTTGAGTATATCCCTTCTTTTAAACCAAGTACTCCCGATCACCAGTCTTTTCCCAGCACACAACTTCATTAGCTTTTCACTATTTCCATTAATAACACTGAATACCACATGCACCCAAATTATACCCTCAACTGCCACATTACTTCCCTTTACATTTAAATCACCTATCACTATTACCTTGTCTCATGAATCAAAACTGCCGACACACTCACCCAGGTGCTCCCAAAACACATGCTTATCATGATCTTTCTTCTCATGACAAGGTGAATAAGCACCAAAAATCATCATCCATCTCTCACCACCCACTTTCAGTTTTACTGGCATTAATCTAGAATTTACTTCCTTATACTCCATCACACACTCCCACAACTCCTGTTTCAGTATTAGTGCTACTCCTCCCTTAAATATAATATATATTCATACGTCATAAAAATGCATCATGAAACACCACACAAGTAACTTACTGGTCCACCATAATTTTGTAGTCAAGAGTTCCAGCAATAACTTTTGCTGCAAAATTCAACTGATCATCCAAAGTTCTAAATTCCTGAAGGGGGAAGACAAGTCCTGGAGATGACCACACCACTAATGGCCCACGACAGTCTAGGTATGCTGCATTCATCCACCAGTCAGAGAGCTGAAAAAGTCATAAATCAAAATAATAATTATGACATTAATTGCTGACCGAATTCCCCATAAGATTATTCTATACAATCAGCTCCACAACATTCCAACAAATATTTCCTACACTTGTACCCATAATCTCCACAGTTCAGATAAATATGATTAACATTCAATTAAAAAAAGCAAATTTTACATTAAATAATACAGCTTAAAGTAAGCGGCCCTGACTTCCCTACGACAGGCAATGGGGTCCTATTGCCACCATCTTGAAGGCCCTGGCCTTCCTTCCACCATTTGGTAGGCCATTGTGCAGCAAGCAACTTAGGTCCAAAAGATGTGACCTTACAACAAGTGCATCGGGCACTCCTAATACTGGGAGACTCCTTAAAATAAGTAAGCCTCAGTACTCCTACAACAAGGAAAAGCTAAACTTTGTCAAAGGTAAAACATTCAAAATATTCATTGGTAAAACATATTCAAGATATTCACTGGAGAATCTTGCACTTAGGTATAACTCTAAAATCAATAAAGTAATTACTATCTGCTTGAACCAAGAGAAACAGTATAGTTGTGAAAAGAAGCATATGCAGCTGAGCAAGAGTGTCAACAAGGGAAAAGCAGATGAGAAGTGAGAACGATGCAGAAAAGGTAAGTGAATCTGAAAATGGTAGACAGAGTAAAGCTTATTCAAATTGCAGAATGGGGACAGGAAATGAGTATCAAACCATAAGAAAAGCCATCAATAGCAGAAGTGGCAACACCTAATTCACACTCACCCAATTCTCTGTTGTTTCTGCTCTGTTTATCAACTTATTTTGTAGCCTGTGAGCAATACCTCCTGAAGCCCCAAACTTCTTCACAATCTCCTCAGTAAGATGGAATTCTTCATCGGTTACAAGTGGTTTCACTGTCCTCCAAAATAAAAGAGCAGAGTCATTATAATGTACAGGGTATTATTTTTGTTATATTCAGTCCAATAACTAAGGAATTTTGCATTTTGGGTGCACATTGCTTGAGAAATTAACTAAAATGGAAAAAATAAGAATACTCATAGCAAGTAGAGCAATCTGGCAGTGAAAAAGGAAACCCACTATATAAAGAAAAATGACAGATACATAATAAGGCAACCACTACCACTCTACAGAACTCTAATCATATTAATCATCATGTATGATATACACATAGCAATCACCCTCTCACACCACAAACATCAACACTAAACATTCTTAGAACACTTAGTGGTACCAGTTTTGGACAAGGAAAAGAATCCTTAGCACCTTCTACAACTTCACCTACTACTCAGCTAGTCATCCACCTTGTCAAAAGCATACATAACAAAACTGCAAACAACATAAAATAAAAATCTCAGAATGATCACTGGCTACTTTACAACCTCAAACAGTCAACACATGCACAAGCTTGTGAAACAATAATAAATCCAATACAATCTCATTCAATATGCTCAGCACCCAATTCTTTGCAACAGCCCATTCATACCACCAAAGCATAAAAAATTACCACAACAATCTATACTTGCAGTTCCCACACCCTTAACATGGAGAACATAAACCAAGCTGATACAAGGCAACAGCTAAAACAACCAACCTCCCAACGGTCTTACATTCTAACCCATCAATTACACCAACTCAACACTCCACTCCCTAGGTATGTATGAGTGACACTTTCTTATCTATGGGATGGTTCTAGCTTTACATCATTACTTGACAGAGCTGAGTCGAAAGCAGTCTGACTTATAAACTGTCCCAGGCTAACTTCAAAACTTGACCTGCTTACTCTATGCCACAACGTTGGTTCACTTTCCTCTTCTACAGGTATTACTTTGGTTTTTGCTCCTGAGGGCTAGATACCTGTGTGCCTCCACCACTGGCAAGCTGCTGCATCACATGATTACTGTTTGGCTGTTGGCAACTCAAGAGTGGACCATTCTAATGACTGCTTTTTCCTTACACACACCAAAGCTCTGAAACTCCTACCCTCTCATGTTTTTCCCAATGACTATGACCTGGCAAAATTTTTAAGACAGATTTTTCACTTCCTCCAAAATTCGTACATACTTTCCCTTGTCTCTTCTTTTTCCATTGCATTAACCTCTCTATATTTCAATTACAGCCCAGCCTTAATGCCAACTTTTGTCCTGGAGTGGAGCCTCCAACATGAAAAAAATTATACCTTTAGGCGTTGGTCCCAGAACCAAACCCTGAAGCACTCCGCTAGTCATCTCAACACATTCAGAGAAAGCTCCTCTGACATGCATCCTTTGGTCCCCCCCAATGACCTAATCTTCTATCCAACAAATGAGTTTCCCCCTTATTTCTACTTGGTGACTCAGCTTCATAATCAACCCCCTACGTGGTAGAGTGTCAAATGCCTTCTGGCAGTCCAGCTAGTGACAGTCCACCCAGCTTTCCCTTACAGCTAGTGACAGTCCACCCAGCTTTCCCTTATGTTCAGGACTGGGATCACTCTCCTATGAAACTTCAAGACATTAGTTACATAAGACCATCTTTCCCTAAAACCATGCTGTCTCTCAGGATATTTCTCCCCCCACAAAAAGTAATTCACTTGTTTTCAGATAATATTTTCTATAACCTTACACACCACATTAATTAGTGATACCAGTTTGTGGCCAAGTGTCTCTTCATGGTCTCCTTTCTTAAGTATATAGGTATCCTCTTGGCATTGTGCTTCTCTCCAATGACATCTTGTACAGCAATTCTCCTTTAAATATTGTTTTCATCTTTTCCAGGTATCTCGATGATTTCCAAAACCTCCTTCCTATTCTAACCCACAGATGTAGGAGTTATAGTGTGAAAACACTTTTGAGCATGCAGTTCAGTTCCTTACATATCCTTATATCATCCTCAACAATATTTCTCCCTAAATCCAATAGCCAGATTAGCTGCTACTTAACTGACAACTGGCTCCTGACAAATCTATGAAATAGTTCTGAATTTTCAGCACCTTGTTCAGTACATTCTTTTCAAAGTTTCTTCGTTCCTCTTTTTGTTTCCTACTATACTCATTCTGTGCCCTCTAAAACCTTGCTAATACTAGCTGGCTTGAGAGCAGTCTATGCCTTAGCCAATGTACATGTCAAAGCTCCTTTGTTTTAATACATCATTCATTAAACCATTCCTTCCGGTTTCTTACCATTCCCTCTGTATTTGAGGCTTAAAGTCCAAATGCCTTTACACTCTCAATGTAATTTTCACAGAACCTCAACAGACAACCTGGTTCTTGGCTACTGAATCCCAATTCCCAATCTATGTTATCATAAAAATTATTGAACTTTGTGTAGTCTCCAAAATTACATCTCCTATTTACTTTCAGTTTCACCTTTGCGAATTATTCTGTTATCCTCTCTTACCACATATTCAAACTTGAGCATTATATGATCTCTTCTTCCAAATGGTGTATTGCATTTTGTTCGTATGAAGGAAGATAAAGTCTTGTAATGATGGAATGTCAATCCCTCTCGTTCTAGTTTGCTCCATGACATGGTGGTGTAGAAAATTATCCTGTATAAACTAAATACTTGAGTCTCTACGACTCCCTATCACCATGAGAATCCAAATTCACCTAGTCTAATCTCTTTATAACTGAAATCCCCCATTATAAGAAGTTTATCATCTCAAACTGTTCTGTCATTGTTATCACTGTGTATTTGTTCCAGTTCATTGCAATTCTCTAAAGGATGTACACTAATAACAACACAATGCTCTTCTTCCCTCCAGTTTCTATTCCCATAATGTATTGTCTGAATGGACCATCCTCCAATATTTCTTGAAACTTCCAACTCTCATTTACTGAGAGGGATAATCTTCCCCTCCTTTACCTTCCCTTTCCTTTCTTGCTATCATGTACCCCTCTTAGCCGAACAGGCGAGAGCTTTTTTCTTTGGTATGCTTAGTATCCAAGACTCCAATAATACCCGTAAACAGCTCATCATAATTCTACCAGGAAAACTAATACAATGAAGTTATGGATGGCATTCAAGTTATGCAAAATAAGACAAAATAAATTCAAATATCACAAAGGGAGGTGTACCAAGCTCTGAAATGATCTTGAAACGAATGTTTACCTAATTGTTGGAATGAGCTTCTAATACTTGGATACAATATATGATTGAAACACTGGCTAAGAAAAGACTTACTTTAAATACTTGTTCAATGTGTCATCTAGTTGAGGGACAGGAAGACGAGGTAGTACTGCTTGGTCATCATGAAGAGGTCTCAACTGGGAAACCATTGCTGTATTACTTGTTTGAATAATCCTGCCACACCTCAACCCCTGTCAAAGCAACCAGTATTTTTCAATATGAGTAGTGAATAAACTTTTTCATAAAAAGGTGACAAATGTCCACATCAAATGGACAAAGCAATCCCCAAGTATGGGACACACCAAGGGGGTGGCAACACCAAAGTGGTGTTAGGTATGCAACCATGGCAGGAAGAGAGTTGATCTCCCACTCTCTCATATTCACCAGTTAGCAAGACAATATAAATAATCTTTTATATCAAATACTTTTCATAACAACATTTTAGCATTCTAAGAGGATAGTCCTTTTTCTTGAAAAACTCTAAGTGCTGAAGGGGTCTAATCAAAGAAAACCACGCATTTTAAGGTTATAATCTTGCACTAGATGCAATAAAGTTAACTCACCAGACCTAAAACAGATATTGTGACCATGTCTACTTGTTAGTATCACATAAAATAATCGTGTATATGAAAGGCTCCAGTCATGTATAAAAGTTCACATCAAGGGTAGGCCATATCAAAACAGAAAAGGGTTAAAGAGATATATATAAAGAAAATGAAATATCTTAAAATTCTGAGATGGCAAAACCCAGTATAGCAGATTCTGATCCTGTGAGGAAAAGAGCCCTTAGGCACTAATTTGATCCCAATATTTTTAATGATATCTAAACTAATCCAACTTATCTGCAAAAACTTGATTCACTTGGATTCAAACATACATACATATGGATCAATCATATGAAAATTAAGCCATTCTAGAATCCATAGACAATTTTTCTTTTTGTATTTGAGCTTCATTCAGTTGTAAATTGAAACCGTGCCTGTTGGAGGTGTTTTAAAGCAATCCACAGGACAGGCTTTTGCGAATGTCCTCTCACATATTCACAAATACTTTGAGATGGATGGGCATCCCTTCTGTTCTACTAGAAAGACTTTAACAAAAGTGGTATCAATTGATTCCTTACGCTGAGAACTGAACACACACAGCTCTTACTACACAATAGCCCACTAATTCACAGCCCTGCCCACTATATAAGAACTTAAATATGTGGGAGCACGTGATTCACCCAAAATCCAACCTCTATATCTAATGGGCTGGCCTGGGACGGATAAGTTAGGTTTGGATGTGTACTTTTAATCATAAGACTATAAACCCTAAGCTTACAAGTATACTAACCCACTAATAAGATGACCTCTAAAAATACCTTAATTAATTACCAATAACAACAATGACAGCTTCAAAACCATATCACTTTCAGTATAACTAATATCTCGTGTAACATTCATTTGAAATTCTCATATCTACTAGTCTTCTATCATTTCCCATATCCTTAATACGGTACCATACAACCCAACATCTCATACTCTGGCGATGCACAATTTTTTCAAGATTTACACACCTGGCGGAGGATGATGGACGCTGATAATGCCATCTTGCTCATTATCTGTTGTTATCTCACGTCAATATAACTCAGAAGCCTTATCAGAGTCAAAATCCATGAGCAGAGACCAGCAATTCGGCCACCAG
>JAUUDZ010065438.1:0-10169 GCA_032361705.1 Panulirus versicolor
TATATATGAAGAAAGAATGATGCAGTCCTCGCTATATTCAACCCTAAACATAAATATTCGATTATCTTAGAAAACATCAGTACCTTCGTGGACTTGGAGGGATGCCTGACACAAGAAGGATGACAATATCTCAAAAGAAGGCTAGTTGAATAACCTCAAGAAAGCTGACTACTTCGTAAAAATTCTCAATCTTTTATCATAGTCGATGCTTCAAGGTGGATTACTTTACCGTTTTCTGTGAGTCGTCCTAGCCTGGGGGGATGTGTTTGTTTGTTGACGCCTGACCCAACCGTGTCTTGGAGCTGGCTCTCAGCCTGGACCGAAAGGATTGATTCACAAGCTTCGAGATGCATCTGCCTGTGAATGCATCTAATCTGTGCTTGGTCAGGCAGGGTGTTCACAAATGCTTGCGTGTGGACCTAAAGTTTTCATATAAGTTGGGGGAAAAGTCTTTTTCTGAAACTGCAGTCAACGTTTGCATGTGTGTGTGTGTGTGTGTGTTATACACGGCGAACGAGGCAAATCTTGTAATTTTGTGCAACATAAGTATCACCAATGAAGAGCAGGTTATACCGATACATGACCTGAAACAACTTCATCTGCTATACAACTGAACATACTAAATGTCTTTGCATTGGTGATACATGTGCATATTATTACGTACGTCTGATAGGAGTAATTTGAAGTGTGCATATGAGCTGACGTACGTAAAATGTGCCATTAACAAATAACAGACACTATGTGTGTGAGTGTGTGTGTGTGTGTGTGTGTGCAGCGTCCGGGGTAAACCATGGAAAGGTCTGTGAGGCCTAGTTCTGGATAGGGAGCTGCAGTTTCGGTGCATTAAAGAAGACATCTAGAGAATGAGCGTGAGTGGACTGCGATCTTTTTTCGTCTGTTTCTGGCGCTACCTCCCTAACGTGGGAAACTGCGTTTTAAGGGTCCGCGGTTCGATTCTCGGGGTACAATGAAATATAGATAACATAAGATATGTGTATATCATATGGTTAATAACCTCGCTAACGCGGGAAGCGGAGATCAAGTGTGAAAAATAAAGAATACATTTATATATAAGCAATTACTAAAGTTTCCCCTACAGTCCACAAGTTCTGTTGGTTATTCCCTTGCAATATCTAGGCGTACATGCAAGGCATGTATTTACGTACAAACACTGCTAGAGACGGTGCGTAGGAACAACATGTGAAGTGTGGTGAAGGGAACGGGACTTGACCACGGGAAAACCGTTACCGTGCGGGATTTCAAGTATTCTCTATCTCCTCTCCATCCAGCTAGCTGAAGGCGTTCTCACATATCCACTCTCCCGCTTGGATGCCACTCTTAACACCAGCCTGAGGTACTGTACGGTGAAATGTGCATCGGCGGCATCTCGTCTGGTAAATTGAGAACGTTGCCCAGCGTCAGCAAAGCAATCGATATTACGCAGGCGCCTCTCGCAGTTTGCTAGGCGCCGACAGTCACTGTGGGGGTGAAAAGGGGGGGGGGGGGGGAAACACCCACTAACGTTAGCTGTCGTACCCTGAAACCTTGGCGCCAGAAGTTTTACAAGATGCCAAGCATGGGGCATTACGACCAGGGAAGGAAAATTCCTCTTGAAGGGTTTAGTGCCAAGGGCGGCAAACATCAACACCCCCTGGCGGCGGCGCGCGCACGTGTTTCCCGATAGACACGCGGTAGGCAGATACCATTTACTCTTTTTATCTGATATAATAACAACATAACAACACTCCAGACTAATGGCATTATGTGAATTATTATGAACCCTTCGTCTATACATTTCTGTAAGGGAGAAATATAAGCTTTTAATAGTCAACCATTGAGAGTATAAATGGTAAGTGGCACTTGGTATATTGCGTCAGCCATCAGGTGATAATATGCTTCAACCCACCCGTCGTGTCAGAGCTTCGTAAACCGTGGACGTGGAGGGACGTTTCCCACATGGTCCTTGTTTTAACTACACCAGTAGTTGTATCTATGGAAAACGAGAGTGTTACCAGACAACTTTCAGTCATACCCATTCGCCTCACAACAATCAACACATTTGAAGAGACACCGTAATAGCTGATAACCGTCCTACCGGCGTTATCATCTCGACTTGTGCTTCTGCTGCTGTCAGACTCTACCGTTGGAGGCCGGCCGCTAACCCCGCCAAGCACTCAGGTTGCGTCAACCACAGTTCCCGACACAACCAGAGCTGGTCCAGCGAGTCTACACAAACTAGAGGAGGATGCTGTCCATCCTGCGACCCAACACTTACAAGGCTTCTCTTGCCACCCTCTCGAGTGGTAAGTATGACTGTATTCCCTTCACAGTAGAAGTTACAGACGCGTCTTGGATGACTTGATTTCGTTTGTCTAAACAACATTACTCAAGATAAACGTGTCTTCGTGACAGTACTGTAACGTTTTCCCTTGCAGCTATGCTTAAAGTTGAGTGTTTTCAGTACACTACTAATTGAAAAGGTACCAAGTTACTGACAGCATTAATTCAGACACCTACGTGTTTGTTCTAGAGTATCCGTGAGAGTTTTTCGTGTTTTAGTCAGTTTGAAACCACAAGAACTGATGTTTGGACCTCACATTTAAAGACAGTGGTAACCGCAAAGCGAACTTTCGTAATGTCTGGCATCACGGTAGCGGTTGGGTGTGTGTTAAATGAAGGCGGCGATTGCATCATGTTAACTACGCGTCAGACCAAGCGACGGGGAAATGGGAGGGGAAAGGAAAGGAAACAAACATCACATCTCGAACTGCGCGTTAGACCAAGGGACGGGGGAATGGGAAGGGAGAGGAAACGAACATTACACCTCGGTCTAACTTTGATACGACACGCACATTATCTTTGGTCATTATCATTTTTGGTAGTGGTAGACTCTGGGGTTTCGCTGTAGTCGTTCAATCGTTTTTATTTTAACATTCACTTTTGACTGTATATACTTTGAGTGGCATCGTCGTACAGATCACCTACACTACCAACAATACGTATAAAGCTTTTGCAATAGTAACATCACTTGCTCATTCAGCACCACCATTCACACTAGCCCAAGCCCTTCATAGCAACCGTCCCACAAGCAACCACCTTCAACTGGCACCTCAGCCACTGGCATACCACCGTAGCTCAACAGACAGTAATGCGTGAACCACTTCCTGGCGACTATATCATCGACGATTATTAAAACCAACACTCATTTCTATGTTCCATCCATCGAATTCCCACGATCCATTCATTAGTCTCGGCGTAATATGACTAGCTTATCAGGGAACCCCGCCTCGAATAGCGTATTAAGCGTAACTTTGAATTGGCTACAATCGCGTGCGAATGGAAATTCATTTTTAAGTGAAGTGATCGTATGGATTCCCATAGACTTATCTCGTAGATAAGGTTTTATGAATGACATCAGAGAAGCAGCTTTTAGAGTCGAAAATGAAACTGACATTTCAAGGTTGTTGAAAGCAGTTAGAAATAACCAACTGTGCTTGCCACGTTTCATGTCCAGGTGCGGATGATCTATCCTTATGCCGAGAAAGATTCTATTCTGTTTCCTGGAACGCTACGAGTGGTAGAATGGGCGGTCGCCCTTTGTATGTTTGGAAAAAGATACTGAAAACGCAAATATAAAATCATGGGTGTTTTCATCCTTCGTCATCCCAAGATTATCACAGATAGGAAACTTGGGTTTTGGAAGTAAGACGGGTAAAACGTACTGTCAGCATGCACGGCGGAGATAATGAGCTTGGGTAATTCGGAGAGCCGATCACAGTTATCAACAATCATGCAGCGCAGGATGTACCGACATCTCTGGTAAATTGGTGGGATTGAAGTATGTTACAAGGCGGTATTATAGTGCTTAAACTGAAAACTTAATACTTGGATTTTTCTCTCCTTGCCTGTATCCACATATCTCTGAATGTGTTCGACTTAAAGGCTGTGTGCACTTGTCATGATCTACATCAATAAATGGGAAAGATAATGAAAACGAGGTAAGGCAAAAAATTTTGATTGATACTTTTTTTGCACCTAACGTAAGTTAAATTACTTGATTTCTGCGCAAGGGATTCCAGAGAAACGAAAGTGCGCGTCCAGCATACACCACACTACACGACCAGCCAACATATAATTGCATTCTCTTGGCTTCATAATGTCTAGGTATTTAAGATATTCTCATGAAACTCTGAATTAAGGTTTCTTGAAAACAACTTTTTATTTATGGTTTGACTGAATGACAATGCACTGAGTGAATATGTAAATGCATTACGGCGTTTGATTTCTTGACCGTTAAATCATATCCGTTGCCATTACGGTTTTATGTTTTTCTTGGACTAAATCTAGCAATCTACTCACTGAAGTGTGTTATAGTTCTGATTCGTTGACAAAATGGAACGCACAGGCCGTTAGATCGTTTGGAATGCTTATTAAAAATTTTACCAGTCAAATGATATACATTTTCGTAACTTTTCACGTTAATGAACATCAAAAATTGCTCTTAACACTTCGTTACTGTTTGATATCGCAAATGTCGTCCGTGTTAGATATAGCGACTTTTTTAGTTTTTTCAAAATGTCCGACTTTAGTTGTTTTTAACTTCACATTAATGTCCATCACTGTTTCTGCAGATATCCCTGAATGGAAAAGGGTATCTGTTCTTAAAGATAGCAAAGTCGGACCAAATCCCTTAAGTCAACATTTGCATGATTTGATTGTGGGATAACAGACGTTTCGCTGTGACTAATGAACTTTGCTTTACCCCGGCAGACTTTTATGACTTTCGGGAAATGGAGGATGAGACTGCTGCCTTTTTGTTGGCCAAACACATCTGGCGATTGCTAAAGAAGGCCCGACACCGCCTATATCAGGTAAGGACGACTGAGACCCATCAGTCCGCATTCCCCTTTGAATCTCAGAATACTGCCTCCGCCCCGTGAACTAGGTACCCGTGGTCTTTCCCTTACCTAACAGAGCAGATCATTGATACGCCCCTGAATTTCCAGTAATATAAACCAAGTTGTATCTCTCGGTAGGAACTCTTGTAAGACTGTTTCCTTTCTTACACATTGAATTAGTGCAGGGGAACGGCCATAAGGAACTGAACTGCGTATCGTGATGTAAACAAGGTGGTTGCCAATTTGCGAGAGAACAGGCAGTTAAACCAAAGAAATCGTGAAATCAACCGGGTTACTTTGATTTTAATGGGACAGATTAGGCCGGGATGGATCAAGTTACCATGGGGGAGTTGAAAGACCGGTTCATTTCAAGTTACAATTTCCTAACATTCTCGAAGAGTAAAAAAAATATCAGTTTCAACTGCAATATTTTTCTATAATACAGAAGTATAGTAATACAAAATAATATGAAGATAATGAAAAACCCGTTTCCTTACATAAGTAATACAACGCTCCTTACCTCAAGGTCACCTCCATTTTGAATATACGTGGCGAAAACCTCAAACGACAGCAGTATGCCTTCAATATGAACCAAAAGACCAGTTCAGTTTGCCTCTATTGAAGACTGCTCAATTTTCTAAAGTGGAACGTTTCATTTTGAATCACCTTTGTACACTTTCACTCACGTTATGAAAATTTAAACATGTAGACTGTCACAGCAAATACATGTGACACGTACACCCTGAGAGTGAGCCTTAAACAGGAAAAAAGTTGTTGACAACCTAGTGGAGACAACGGAACTGGTTCGAACTCCAGTAAAACTAGTGCTTCGAAACCCGACAACCTAGTGGAGACTGAACGGAACTGGTTCGAACTCCAGTAAAACTAGTGCTTCGAAACCCGACACTGCTGACGTGTGACAACAGCATGAAATGATTATTCTACAAAGTAACATAAGTAAATAGTAAATTTATGATATATTTTATGACGAATGAGTTGTAACAGGGAATTCTTCAGCGTAATAGACCTATATCATGCGAGCTAAACATTGATAACACCTGGTTTTGCAGTGACTATAGCTATAGTTTCTTGATTCTTATGACCTGGTTTGTGGTATGGAGTGGATAGTGGGGGAAAGCACCCGTAAAAGCAATACTTAAAAGCAAAGGGAATGTAGAGTACAGTATTTGTAAACGCCTTAGTGTTAATGATTCTTTAGATATGAGAAAACATTTGGTGGTGGGGAACTAAGGTTAGCAATGGCCATTACAACTACTGTCGCACTATCTGTAAAATACCCCCCCCCCCCCCCATGAGTTAGCTAAGCTAGGTTTTGGTTTGAATGGCACAATCTTGCTTCACGAGTTATATTCATCTATATTATATAGATAACCAAATCATTTCTCTTTTTTCTTTTCCTGTTACAGCTGCCAGGCTGTGAGGGCGGTGCTGGGGGAGTGTCCGTGCTCGTGCCTGCGGACTTCCTCAACAGATTGTCTCGTGACGTCGTCAGGATGACGGAGGGCGAGAGGCACGGCGTCAGGTGAGTCACGAGAGGAGTGACTCTCTGCATGACCTTTATCTGTTTACCTTTCTGCCATTTTGCGAGTGGATCACTGGCCGACTTGTTTCGTGAACCTGTGATTCCTTTTGGTTAGACAAGTGACCGAAAACTTGTCATCCTGTCGGTTAAATACAGAATCATTGAGGAGCATATTCCAGAATTTATATTGTTTGTCCTTTCAAAGATGAGGAGTTTGGGATTCATATTATTTGTACGTCCCGAAATTCGCGGTGTTTAGTTAATAGGTGTATGGTTTTGCCAGAGATAATTTGCATGAAAACGTCATATTTTCCAACCATTGTATTCCTTTGTTTGTTGCAGGGGTTGCACCCTACACATTGACTACTGCGATGGCCACGAGGTAACCAGGATTGGGAAGATCAAGTGTGACCCTCACCTGCCTTCCACTTCGTTCCTGCACCTCACACTGACCAGAGCGCCTGAGGGGCCGCGCAACACGAACCCTCTTCTAAGGTGAGTTCACCCGGCTAGCAAGTTTTTCCTTAGTTCACGCTGATGTCGCAACTAACATCTTCCGTAAGTCATGTTGGCCAGTGAAGCCTCCTCTGAACTTGGCAATCAACTTGCTCCACACACGTAAGCAGCCACTCCTAATATTCGGATCAACGTGTAACCACATTGTGTTTGTACCAACCAGCATAATAACATGGCTTCTTTTATTATTCCACATTTTCGTAGGTTACGCAAGGATGAACTGTATTGCTAGGAACCGTAAGAGGATTTTTTCCTTTTTTCATGCAAAACTTTCACCAAGATCGGGTATTGATATTGTCCTGGTTTACGAAGCGAAGCAGTTCATCTTCCCCGAGCCTCGGAACCTAACTCGATTCCGAGATAGGCGTAGCACGTAAACCTTTTCTTCAGGTTAACGTGGCTGCCTTACCTTCTCAGATCACGTGGCTGCCAACTTGCTTATTTGTATACTTGCTAATTTGTTCTGTCGCTGACGTGGCAACGGGTCCCCAAGTTTCAGACTGCGACCTGTTCCTAGGCTCGCGTAACCATATCCGTCCACTTTATAAAGATGTCAAACATGTGTAGGCCTGCCTCTTTACAGTCAGTGCACTTGTCACCAGGATGTTTCTTAACATAAAAAGTAACTAAATACCATAGTACTTTTTCTTTTTAATTCTTTTCCAAGTTTTCACGAGTTTTGATAGTTACGAAGTTTTTTTCATCTTTTTACCGTTTGGCTCAGTATTTTCGTTTTTTCTTCCACAGAATTCTGGGCTTCGGAAATGAGAATGTAATCTACATTAGTCCGGGTTACATGCTGGAGAAAAAACGTGCCAAGGATATCCGTCGTGTTCAAAGTTGAATCTCCAACACCTGAATCGTATGTGAATGATCCGAGGGTAAAGCAAGACACACAGGATATAATGGATGCTCCCATGTACAGGATGAAGTCCAGTCCCAGACCAAATACCACATATTTCCATCCAGAGTATATAGATGTACTTCAAACTTACCTACGGGGCCACTTACTAACTGGATCGATTCACACTTCAATTTCACGTCATGTTCAAAGTGTGTTACGAGCACAAATATTATCTATATTATATTAAATGTCACCAATGTTTCCTGTAACCTTCATGTCTTAAAAGTGCTATATTTTTCTAACACAAAAAATCGCCTGTCTTGCCTGTGGTCATTACTAATGGTCGAAGAAGATTGATAATGCTACAGCAGCCCAGCTTTTACGACCGCCCGGAAAAGGCATCTTTTTCGTGTTCTTTTACCTAGTAGGATTTTTTTTTTATTCTTTAATGCTGTTCAAATTAAAATCTTTGCATTATATAATTTACGACAGAACATTGTAAATTCACCGCACAAATGTTTTGTAGGATAAGGAATGCCGTAAGATCATGAGGTCCAATATATGTATAATAATAAATTCAAAGGTATGATTTTTGAGGACCAGATTTTATGTTGTCTTTTGCACATTCCATACAGAAGTGATTCGAGCCAAGGCCACTATATCAGTATGGAAGGTCTGAAACATGTTAATGATTGAGGTATGAATATTTGAGGATTTGGAAGGCAAGGCAAAGTCCCGGACGCCACTACGTCAGCACGACCCAGTGGCATCCGGGGGGGAGACTTATTGTCGTTACAATCTCGTCGAAGTATCTATTGAGAACTCCTCTGCATGGAACGTGATCTCTTGAAAAACTTCCCACACCAGCCAAAACATCGACTACTAGTCATAGTTTTACCTGTGATGTACTTGTAGCAGTTCCATTGCACACTGCGTTTACGGAAATAAAGTTTTGTTTCACTATCCATCTCGTTGCTTATTGACCCCAACACGGATTTAAAAGTGTTACGGTGTTACAGCAGGGGCGTCGAGGGCGAGCACGGGTTACGCTAGTATACCACGACCATGTCAAGAAAAAAAACAAAACAAAACGAACGGACGTTTTTGGTTCTGTATACGAAAAAAAAAATAATGAAACTCACATTAAGTATTAATGTTTCATGGAAATAAAGCAACATTACGCAAACGTAGTGTATAATGTAATGGAGAGCACGAAGGCTTTCACTTTACATTTCAAATAGGATTGACAAGAATTTGAAAGGGGCTTGGATGCGGAGCAGCGATCCCCACACCTATAATGGTACATGTATGACTAGTTGAGGTCGAATAAGAGAAATTTAAGCAGCACACTAGAACAACCATTAAACTATAGATAACCAAAAGTAGAGGAGGTTTAAGAAATATACCGAATCCAATTAATATTCTATGATTAGTTAAAAAGGATGGAGTTTTGTCCAGAAAATAAACCATGAAGCTCAAGATTAAAAACAAATAAGCTCGTACACAGTATATGCCTCTCATTATTTACTATTATTAACAGAAACCAAGAAGTATTTTGTGGCCAGTACAACTAGTTATCATTTTCAATGGAAAGAAACGATGAGATTGGATGTTAGCCAAGTTACTACTTTCGTGCAATATGAAATGGGTTGATCATAATGACAGGCATATTGTCTCGTTAGACCATGTTTCAAAGCAAACTTTTATTAGCCATTCAAAAGGTGGATGTGGAATGATAGTACAAACTGTACTACTGATGTTTACAGAGACGTCTTTTTGTCAAATGGTTAACTGAATTCGTTTTCAGTGTAGCTCGATCTATATATATATATATATATATATATTATATATAGCATGGCCTCTAAGAAAGTCCTGGATCTCTTCTAAGGGCTCTTGTAGCCCAAGGTTATGCTACTTCAGGAGCATGGAATGTTGACTCCTTTGGAATGGGGAGAGGTTGGCTGACTGAGGATATGCCTGAAGTGGAAGGGACAAAGATACAGAGCAGCCCGAACCGAAGATGGAAGGATGGAATGAAAAATGTTTTAGAAGTGCTCGAGGCCCGAAAATGCAAGAGGGTGAAAGACGTGCACGGGATGGAATGAACTGAAGCCATGTGGTACACAGAGAGGCGACGAGTTGTCAATGGACAGAACCAGGGGATGGCTGGTAAACACCAAAGATCTGTGGAGCTTGACTGCAGATATCGGGCTATGATTTCAATGCAAAACACATATAGCTAGTTTCTGCCTCTACCTCACTAACGCGGGAAACGGCGGACACGTATGAAGGACGCGAAGTATAAATTTCCCTCAAGCTTTCTCGCCTTAAGCGAGGTAACATGAACGACGGAGATGCCAAGGAAAAT
>JAUUDZ010065449.1:0-10169 GCA_032361705.1 Panulirus versicolor
GAGAGAGAGAGAGAGAGAGAGAGAGAGAGAGAGAGAGAGAGAGAGAGAGAGAGAGATATGACGTGACCTGTCTTCGACTGAACTCTGTCGAGAAGAATGAGGAAGAGCATTCCTCCTCCCCTCACCCACCGCATGCCCCTCCCGACCTAACCCCAGTACAGCAGTACACAGCGACGGCCTCGCACCTGCACCAGCTGCTCTGGGAACGCGTGTATTCAACGCCTGGACAAAATTCCCCAGCCCTTCCTTACCCTAGTGAAAATCAGCAATGTCAATAATAAAGTGTCCAAGAAGGATTACATGATAAAGCTTTGACAGCTATTTCAGTGATGAGTTTTATCAAAACGAAGATAAATCTAATACAATGTCCGCAAAAAACACTGCCCACCTCTATATATTTTGAAAGGCGATTTACGCCTAAGGTTCATTGTGGGTACAAGCATATGGCGCTCTCAGGGTGAAATCGTCGTGCATTTGGTCGCTGAGACTTGTTTCTAATGGTGTGAGAACCAGCAAACCGCCTCAGTGCGCCTCAAGCTATCTTAAAGGAGAGATGTTCTTTCTTTGCTCTTCCTGGCTGCCACGTCATTTTGGGAATTTCGCTTCTGGTCGTTGTATTTCTTCTCTCTGCGGGGTCCTTACCTTTCTAAGAAACGATAAAGTTCAAAATCTCGCGTGGAAGCAAGACAATGTGGACACACGTGAGATTTCTAGGCGGGCTGGATGCTCAGAACGCACGATCAGGTGGCTGCTTCCAACAGCTCCTCATCAATGCCTCGCCCCATTCAGGTCAAGACCCGTTGGACCCAAAACATGGACCTAGAATCCCTCAAGAAAACTTCCTAGTTCCAAGCCCAGACGTCTGCACATGGTAATCAAGGTCAAAGAAGAGATGACAAAGTACTAAAATGAACGTGTTACATCGTCTTTGAAAATGTACGGGAGGGGAAAGGACAGACCGATAGACAAAGTCCGTATACACTAGAATCAATGAGTACAATAATCGAATCTTGCAAAGATATTCAGATGTATTCTAAGGGTCGAAAATTGGATGGCAATAGGTTTTATCTCGACTAAGTACCGAGTACCCGCACCGTCGGAATGAGCGGTGCTTACACGGTAGGTGCGCGAAGCCCCTGCACGCTCATTCCTGTAGTGGCTGGAGTTCAGGGCCACGGGAGGGGACGGTAATGAGATCCACGACGGAGAACAACGTCGCCAGAAAGAACTCTGGGTCAACCCACACACAAAACCTGAGGATCACTGTATGGCAGGGCACGAGGCTGACGCTGAAGGTGCTTACCATGCACAGCCCGACTTTCCAGCCCTCTATAGCACCATCAGAACACAACACCGACCTAGCCCAGCACCACCAGAACACAACATGGATGTATCCCAGCACCACCAGAACACAACATGGACGTATCCCAGCACCACCAGAACACGTGGACGTATCCCAGCACCACCAGAACACAACACGAACGTATCCCAGCACCACCAGAACATAACATGGATGTATCCCAGCACCACCAGAACACAACACTGACCTAGTCCAGCACCACCAGAACATACCACGGACGTATCCTCGCACCACAAGAACACAACACGAACGTATCCCAGCACCACCAGAACACATGGACGTAGCCCACCACCACCAGAACACAAGGACGTAGCCTAGCAACACCAGAACACAACATAGACGTAGCCCAGCAACACCAGAACACAACACGGACGTATCCTAGCAACACCAGAATACAACACGGGCCTTGCACCACCCGGGTGGAAACTATTTCTGTGGTACGTGTTACAGTGAGGCGCTGCTAGACTGACACAAGACAGGTCACTGTGGTATGAACCTCACACATACGGTGAGGTTCAGGTCAGCCGCACAAAGACGGGTCAAGTGGGGTCATCAGGTCAGGTCAAGTGTGCATGTACAGAGCCCACCAACACAGTAGTTTCTCCAGCCGGCCGGGGAAACACTGACGGAAGATGGGCAATTACACACACACAGCTCAAGCTTAACTCCCGTGACAATGTTAGGCAGGCCACGATGTGGCAAACCTCACACAGACACCATTGGTTCGCAAGTGGTGAAAATCCAACATGTGTTACGGACAAGGGTGTCTCCCTATTTCTCCAGTAAAATTGTTCAACACAATGTAATGTCTCCACAACCCATAACTAGGTGTTATCATGATCGTATGTCTCCACAACCCATAACTACGTGTTATCATTCTCTCATCTCTTGTACTGATACTTACTGCACTCCTCGAGCTTCGACGGAACGACCCTCGGAAATGACAGCCTGGCCTTTGACCTGACCCTTAAGGGTCAAAGGCCAAGCCATCATACTCCCAAAAGGTCGAAAGGTCGTCCTCAAGTAAGGCGTGACCGGCCTCAGGGGATTACTATGTATACCCAAGCAACATCACATATAAACACATTGCTCCTGCAGTCAAAACTTGCCACTTGTCTTTCCTTTATGATATCTGTCAACAAAGTCGACACATATACAACTTCCTTTCCAAATTAGTAATTCTTTTTTTTTTTTAAAGATAAAATGTCACGGCGCGTAGAAGGATAGCTGCAAGATTTCTCTCGATTATCTAAATGACACATCTTATCTGTGTCTCCTTGATTTCAACACTTCACCCATCTGAACACTCCCATCATCACATATCGCCCCTCACCAATTGTCTTCATTCACATTCGTAAAAACTATCAGACGGTCGGTAATAACTGTGTCATTACTGTGTCCACTTACGAGATCATATGAATTCATCCAACACTGTACTGAGCAGCGCTGTATGTACGGTGTAATGTCAGCCAGGTTTTACTGAAGCCACACCAAGGATGACTTTCCACACTAACTGGCGTAGACTTTGAAGTTCTTCTACCCCCACAGCTACTGTGGGGAACGTTGGTCCCCCCCACAGCCCGGGCGGGGTACAGGCTGCTGTGGGAACGATGGTCGACCAAACTACTGGAAGTCGCGACCCGCTGGCCCACGTAGCCACCACACACACCAACGGCTCTGGTAAACCGTTCAATATTTATCCTGTGTCCTTTTTCCATGTCGTGCACCATATAACGTTGACACTCAAAATCTTTTTCTCTCTCGTCATATATAGACAAAATCTAGGGGTAGGGGAGGGTGTATGTGTGTGTGTTTCAGGGAGAGAGAGAGAGAGAGAGAGAGAGAGAGATCGACACGGGAGGGAGGATGACTGATGAACATGATGTAGGGAACACATCGATCATTGTAATTTACCTCATAAATGTCAACATTGATGAACCCTACAACTCACAATGACCCACCCACCCACCAGGTGGTGCCTGGGCCCACTACCATCACCACCCTCCTCCTGTGCCGACGTCATGCGAGCAAGCAAGTGTTTTGCTCTACGCCCGCCGTGCGCACCACAGTGTGGGTCACGCCCGCGGGCAACACAAGAGCCACAGATTACACTCTCGCCTCCTTACACAGATCAAGCACCCTCCCATCTTACCACTGGCCTGATCACGAGGTACCTGTTCTGCACCCTCAAACAACCTGCCGCCCCTCACAACATGATGGCCCACGTCCCAGGCAACCCTTCGGCGAATTCTAACGTGCTGGCTGAGGACACATGCACCCCTCCCCTCCCCCACCACCACCACCTCCCCCCCCCCCGCGCCTGAGGAAGTCACCATGACACACTAGGGTCCGTGACGTCACCTGGTCTTCCTATACATCAACACAGTTTCCCGGAGAAGGTCGTTATTTCGTTACAGTGGCTGACTAAACGAATTAAACTTAATGACTGCCAGTACCATGACATTTATCCCTCAATCTCTGAGTAAGTGTGAGTAAATACACACACACACACACACACACACAGAGAGAGAGAGAGAGAGAGAGAGAGAGAGAGAGAGATGGAGGGTGTGCTGTAATGGTTTGGGCATATGGAAAGGTTGAAAAGGGATATATGTGTCAGAATTGGAGGGAACAAGGAAAACAGGGAAACCAAACTGGAGGTGGAAAGATGAAGTGAAAAAGATTTTGAGTGCCTGGCGCTTAAATATGCTGGAGGGTGAAAGATGTCCACGGGGATAGGGAGAACTCGAGTGATGTGGTACACAGGGGGCGACGTGATCTCAGTGGAGTGAACCAGGGCATATGAAGCAGCTTGGGGAAACCACGGGAAGTTCTCTAGTGCTTGGCTGTGGATGGGGAACTGTGGTTTACATGACATTTTAAAAGATAACCATAGAATAGATGCGAGTGAAAGAGGCATTCTCTCCCGTTCATACGGTGAGCCAGAGGGAGAGGTGGGGGAAGACTGTAACCTTGAAATACACAAATCCAGCTCAGTCTAGTCCACTTCCTGCCGACTCCTGCGTCTTAACGTCGCGCCTCGTGTACGGCTTCACTCCTGACCTCTTTGAGCTAGGCGTTACGACCCTTACCTACGAGGAAAGACACGACCCTCGAGCACGACGGTACGACCGCTGACCACGACGGTACGACCCTCGAGCACGACGGTCCTATCCCTGACCACAACGGTACGACCCCGAGCACGGCGGTACGACCATTGGCCACAACGGTACAACCAACGAATGCATTATGGCAAAACCCTTGATTACAATGATGACCCAACCTCTGACCTAACCCATGAGGGTCAACCACACAAACACATACACCGTAAGTGACCCGTACAGTGTGGTGGTCGCCGTAATGAAGGCTCTCACAACGGTATCACCACAACACTGGTCATGAGAGAGAATGTGGCCAGATGGCGCTCCTCATGACGAGTTCTGGGTAGACCAGCTGTGGCCCCGTGTGTCACCCAGCAGGCGCTTCCTACACCATCACCACATACACAGTTGGCTTCGTAATGATCAGTGTCACCCACCTACCACAAAACGACCAGTTGTGTCTTCATAAAGTTTCCTGTGATGTCCTCAGATACCAACACCATACATCATCAAATGTGAAACGCAATTACGTCAGTCAGTCATCAATGGTTCACCTCCACTTCACTACCACTTCCTAGCGGGTTATGGCAGAGATCAGATCGCCAGTCTCCCTCATGATATACAGGCAGGTTAGCCTCATTACAGACTCCTGTCAACTCTCAACATTACATACACCTGCCCCAGTCTAGACCAGATGACCTGACCTTACTAGATCTGCGTTACATGTTACAGTTGTAATACTGTACATGGTCTACAGTGCCTAGGATCCCCCATCCTTCGAGTCCCACACGACCGAGACGCTAGAGGATATGCGGCAACACCTCCCACGCAGCAGAAACCTTGGGTGCCGCCCTATCGAAATAGACAAGCTTATCGCTGCCTCCACAGGAGACGCGGTGGGGTTCGCGCCTGGAGCCACTACCGTCCTACCGCTCGGGTACACAACCGCTCCCACGTCGCCACGGGCAAGGCAGGGCAGGACGTGCGGCACTGAGGAAGCATGATAGTACAACACCACCACAGAGATGGGAAAAGCATAGGATCGGTGGAAAGTCCCTCACCATCACATCTAGACCCCAGCTAGCCCTAGAGGGATGGGGAGAAAGGCAGCCATCGTCAGGTATGGGTAACCTAACCCTCTGACCTTTAAACCCCAGATGTAAACCACTGCAGACTCTTCTCCTTATGGTGGTTTATAAGTGCTTGAAACCATTATAAACCTGTTTTATGAAGCGAGGAGGAACGTAGCAGGTGGTGGGAACACTGGACCATGTAATTATCTGCAAACACATGTGGTGGCGATCACGGCTGTGTGGCTAGAGCAGATGTTCCTCCACACACCTGTGTAGCTACAGCAGGTGCTCTACCACACATCGGTGTAGCAATAACAGGTGCTCTACCACACACCGGGGTAGCGCTAACAGTAGGTGCTCTACCACACATCGGTGTAGCAACACCCACAAAGCCCTGGTGGTGACTACGGCTGTGTGGCTAAAGTAGAGTCTTCTCCACACACTAGTCCCTCACACACACACACACCCCCACGACACTGGAGCACTCGCCTCCCCTCCATCCTTCACAATACTATCGCCTTACTTCCCGTCATCCTCTATGTAAACCCGTATTAGTTTCTTTATTCCAAGGCGTCACGTCAACCTGGTCCCATCACGTAACCTACCAACGCTCCACCACGACACGACGCACGGAGCCATACCAGAGCAAGCAAGATATGCGGAGAGCAGACACCACCAGGCTGGTGCATCAACCATCCTGTGGGGGTGACAAACCACCGGAAACACAATGCCTGTCGAAGAAGAATCACTCCCTAATCTGTTAAGAGACATAGTCTCTGACACTGCCATCGCAGATAAGATAATAAAAGAAATATCTTATCAGACACCAACGAAATCTGGAGTATTCGTTGCCTCTCCCATCTCTTCTCCAGCATGGGACCTTTCCTTCCTCCGCTATCACCCAATGGCGTTCTCCTATCACTCGACCCCTTCCATTCAGTGACCTCCCCCCCCCCTACCATGCCCTGGGCCAACAGTCGATGACCGAAGGGGAGGGGGGGGGGGGCGTGTCCACCGTGACCCCCTCACCCCTCGAACAGGATGGCCTCAGGAGGGAAAAACACCAACTCCTTTCATCATCAGCTAACCCAAAACAAACCCAGACGCACATTCGACACCTGGTTATACTGCTCTATGGGGAGAGAGGGAGGGAGAGAGAGAGAGAGAGAGAGAGAGAGAGAGAGAGAGAGAGAGAGAGAGAGGATGATCATCGAACTCAAACCACCGAGAGTTCACTAGGTTGGAGTGGGCAGCAGCAGTCGTCCTTGTCGTCGAGAGGAGACTGGGAGGTTGGAACCCCACGGGGCTTCAAAATCGTCGCCCACCAACCTCACACCTGCCGCCAAGAACTAATCTAAATCCTCCCATGGGGCTGAGAACCCCTAGATGAAACCCCGAGGTTCCAATTAACCTTCCCGGGAGGGACAATGGCCCTAGCACACCCCAGCGTTGCCGCACAGCAAGACGTCTGGGGTCGACCTGGTCAAACTGACGGAGAAATACATCGTCATTTCGAAATGCAAATCTTACCAACACTTTATTTCGCCAGCAACGCGTTCTGCATAGTTCACCGCAGCCTTCCCCAGGTTAACCTGGCCAGTCAGCGAGGCATGGGGACTACGTAAGCACACTTGTTCTTCGCTCACTATTTTCTAAACATTAGGAAGAATTCTGCAGAACAGGAGATGTGCAAGGACGAATCCAACTTGCCTTCCCAAAGAACAACAACCTATTCCTGACAACTGTTATGCATAAACGAACGATTCCTTAAGCGCGCGAGGTTGTGAAACGCTCAGCCGATGTATATACACAATCTATCATAAAAGCTACACTTCCCAAAGAAGCTGATAAAGAATGTGACACATGCGCTCTCATCTCTTCGGTGTTATCAGGCAGTGGGGGCTGCGGAGGGTCGTCAAGATAAGGAGGGAGTGTTCAACACCACAACCACTACACTACACTGGCAGTGTATCATTACTGCTGTTATGCGGACACAATTTTACATTTGCGTTGCGAGTGTGTGATTACCATTTGTATGTTACGGGGAGAAGAGTTGTACACTACGTGTTGCCTCGTCTCTCAACTCTGTATTTGTGTACAAACGGGAAAAAAAGTATCTTCCCACTTCTTGTGTGAAGCAATATGACACCATGGACGAAATATTTTGCGAAATGCCCATTCGTCTATCCTCACACGGTAACCCTGCTTTCATAATGTTTTGATATATTGATTGGTAGCGACATTTGCTGTTGTTTGACATAGTAAATGCTATATCGATTTCGGATTTTGCTAGAAATATTGATAAAGGTTGGAAATTCATCTCGCATTCATGCTTACCTACCCAACCGAAACAACTCGGGTCGAATTGATCTATTCAAGTTAATCGTACCCATCAGGACAAAAAATACATTTTTTCTTTTCTCCTACCGAGGTTACAAATTACAGGGTGCAAAAATCACTGTTGAATTGCCCCGAGTTGAAATGGGAATGTATCACTAAACACATACTTTTGTCAGCTGGACCAAAAATCTCACCATTGGAGTAAAAATTGTCCTCGAAATCAGGCTTAGGAAAAAAAAAGAAAATGGGTGGGAGAGAGCTACAGTTGCCAATAGGGTCCAGACACTCGATAACTGATCCCCCCTCACACTCTTTTACCACTGTGTAAACTTAACACTTGCTGTGGCTCTTCACCTCCCAACACAAATATTTTCAATTAATCACACAGGCCGAGAATGGCTGCCAAGTTGCTTACAGCAAAAGTTATTTTAAGGTTAGGAATTCACCAGATGTTGTTGGCCAAGGTATTCTTCTTCCTGTACGCAAAAATAGGCAGAGAATTCATTCCTGGACACACACACACCTTCCCCCCCTCTCCTCTCCCTCCCCAAGAAGACCTACCGGTTTAAACGTAGTTCTTGAGGTGCCAAAGAGACACAGATGTTCTTTTAAACATCACGAACTGTTTCCTCACAAAAGCTATCTTGGCTCAAAACATTTTTTCATTGCTTCCTCGAATCTTTAGACTCAGATATTTGTCAGCATCACTGATGACGTCATAGCGATCAGTATGATTGTTGTGAATATTTTCCAGCATCTGTGAATAAATTATTCCGTCACTTTTGAAACATATGTTCTAAAACATCATTGAACATTTCATCTTCACACCATCTTCCACTTTAAAACATTTTCCTGAATCTTTGAATCACTGTTTATCATCACTATTGATTGAATATAGAAAACGAATCAATGTTTATCGTCGCTATTGACTGAATATAGAAAACACGAATCAGTGTTTATCATCACTATTGAATGATATATAAAGCTCAAATCAATGTTTTGTCATCTCTACTGACGGAATATAAAAGACGAATCAGTGTTTATTATCACTATTGACTTAATGTTCAGTATTTATCATCACTATTGACTAAATTTAAAAGACGAATCTGTGTTTATCATCACTAATGACTGAATATTCAGTATTTATCATCACTATTGACTGAATTCAAAGCACGAATCAATGTTTATCATCACTATTGACTGAATTCAAAACACGAATCAATGTTTACCATCACTATTGACTTAATTCAAAACACGACTCAGTGTTTATCATCACTATTAACTGAATATAGGCAACGAACCAGTGTTTATCTTCACTATTGACTGAATATAGAAAACGTACCAGTGTGTATCATCTCTATTGATCAAATGTAAAGACGCAGTCTTTTCTTTTTTTTTCAGAACTTGCGTGACAACTTCACTTTAACCATTATCTGTCAACATCCTTCTAGTTCTCTGGACGATTTTCCTCACCAGAAGCGTCCTATGTACCGCCTTGAGTTCTCTCTCTCATGGGTGCCAACCAACCACTGGCGTTAGCGTCACCCCTTTGGCACTCTTACCTCCCTTGGCACTACCCTCCCACCCCAGTTTACACCCCCCACCACCATACCCCCAAGTCACCCAAGGCAGTCATTTTGGCACGGTCACATACCCCACGCTACGTACCCGGGCTTGGGTTATGTTGGTGTCTGTGTTGCATGTTGGTTATTTAGGTGTTTGTGTGTACCTACCTTCTCGTAATTACCTTCTTGTACAGTACAGGGGGAGAGTTCTACGATCATGGGGCTCCCAGTACAGGGAGAGATGGGGCCCCCATCTCTTGTGTAATCACTTGAATGGTGATGGGAAGTGCTCCATCTATTTATGTGTGTAAGGTGTGTGTCATTACATCTTTGTGGTTACCTCATTATAGTAGAAAGAGGGAGTTCTACACTCGCGAGGCCCCATCTCTTGAAATCTCTCCGTTTATCATACAACCTTTTTTTTTAAAACTTATTTAAGGCGTTTACATTCACAGCAGCATCGTCATGATTCACACCATTTCACTCATTCACTACCGGGTACCGCAAAGAATACGTGTCTACATCTCTTCTGTCAGTATGGCATGGCCCCCAGTTATGGCCTCAACTGTTCTATAAGGGTATCTTGCGAGGAACTGTTAATTGTTGACGTCATAAAACTGGTTGGTTAACTTGAAGGTTTCCGTGTGTGTGTGTGTGTGTGTGTGTGTGTGTGTGTGTGTGTCTATGCAATCGCTCCATCCATTCCTCCACCCCATTGTTCAACACACCC
>JAUUDZ010065471.1:0-10167 GCA_032361705.1 Panulirus versicolor
TGAAGATGATATGAAGCTGTGTAAGCAGAAAGAATACTGAAGCCCAGCTGACAAGGATTATTTTGCCACGATTCCCAGGTTATCATGTGTTATCTTCGTCTGGCAGAGTTGGGCTATAAAGCGGTCATTCTTGCCTCGTCTCTGTCACTGTCCACCAGGGGACCCGGCCTCCAAGATGGGTAAGACCAGACTACAGATTTATTGGGCGAAGAACCTCACCACCGACAGCAGTTTTGACTAAGCCAATTACAATTACAAATCATGACTGTTATGTCTTTTATTTAGGATTTTGTCAAAGAGTTTACAGATGTCCAGACTTGAAATGAACTAGAATATATTTTGACTAAAATAGAAACTTTCCAGTAGGTAGGCAAACTGAACACATTTCTCACAATCAGACTTACAGAGTTCCATCGTAATGTTACTAGCTATGTCGTACATTACTACCATCCATGTGGTCCCCACTCTATAGACAAGTAACCTGTGATATTTTGTTGTTTTTTGCCACAGGTAGACTCGTCAGTGCCACGTTTGTTATAGTTCTTGTAGTGGCTGGAGCACCACCACTATGGTCATATTCTTTACGAGCATCGTCACCAGGAGCGTCACCTGCGGTGGGACCACTTCGAAGCGTGACTCCTCAAGGAGGCGACTCATACCTTAAGTCTCGTCTTCTTGAGCGTCTACACTTACCAGTTGTTGGGCCGGAGAACCCTCTCCCCTCGAGCAACACTGCTAAGGGTATGTTGCGCCAGTGTATCAATTTCACGCCCTTTTGGTGCTCGTCCTTCACGTAGTTTGAGGATGTGGGAGAAGGAATTAATGTTGCCCCATCTTCAACATCCCTATTTCAGGTAGACATAATCTGTCTATTTACACTTATTCCATAAGGCATACGATCACTTACACGTTTTCGGATATGCAACTTTATGTCCTGACTATCGCCTGAATATCTATAGAAGTTGTTTAGGATACAAAACATATACCAGTCGACAATGTTCTCGCTGGAGAGAATACAGAAACTTCACTTTGTTAAACTCCATCATAACTTTCACTACAGTATGAAATACCTTCTACATTGACAGCCTTCAGTTACAGCCTATAACACCTGTGTATTGTTCTCCTGCAGCCGACCTGTTGTGCCTAGAGTGCGCGTTGGCGGTGTCGACCCTGCAGGCCCAGTTAGCAATTGGAGTGCCCTACGACACCTTGGTGCAGGAAGCCATCGGCGTCTGCGTCAGCACCGCCGGCATGAGCCAAGTCTACTGTGAAGGATATATTCCACTGGTTGCTGTTAGTAGAAACTGGTCCTCTAATGCTCGTCTGAACTCACTCTCTCTTTCTCAAATGTGTTCTAAAGAAACCAAAACGTAGACACAAGTTCACTGTTTGAGTCTACATTACTTTTTCGTGTATCTTAGGCCTTTTTTTCCGCAAATGAATGATTATTTTACAGTGAATGTGAGACTGAAATATGGGTCATTAATGAGTGGAGATGACTTGGTTGGTCAGTTAAGTCGCCTTTAGACCTATTAGCTACCTAGGTCATTAAAGGCATCAACGTCAAGTTACAATCACTGACTAAAGAGTCTTGAACACTTAATTCAGGTGTTCAAGTAAACTTTGACCATACACGCTCCCGCTGCATTTAGATTTCTTGGTAAGTTTCAAGATAGACACAAGGTAGTGATTGCTCGTAGGCCACTGATGTGAACGATGGTGTTGGAACGCGTCTGGGAAGTTGCTAGTTCTTCATGAAGATTAAACTGTAGTCGGTTGAAACTCAGGCAGCGTAGATGTCAGCACATCAACGAGCAATTGTCAGCGTTCTTGAGTTTTCAACGGACGGAACTCTTCTAGGGCAGCTACCTCGTCATTCCGATGCTCTCTAGTTGTTTTGTGGAAGTAGCTGGAGGTGGTAAAGTTTCTGAATCACTGTTCTTGTACGTCACCAGCCGGTGGTGTACCACATCCTGACCACCAACGACATCGCCGCCAGCGACGTCTGTGGAGAGATCTTGACCAACGCAGGCTGTAGGACGACAGACCCCGCCAGAGACTGGAGCGTCACCATCCACGGAGACAAGCCGCCAGTCGTGCCCATCCTCCCACCTGAGGTAAGACTCGTTCCTTGAATCATGTTTCTTCTTCATGAGTGAGTTATCTTAGTCTTGAGGGGTAAATCCTGTCCCAGTATTTAATGTTTAGATGAAGTTCTTTCTCTTTGTGTCCTCTCTCCTACTCCCTTCAACAATACGCTTTAAGATAACCAAATGCACAAATAGAGATTGGAAGATTGGAAGAACTGTCTGGATGCTAAAGAAAAAATCTTTGGAACAGTTGTTCTGTTTGTGAGAAAAAGAAATGGTTCGTTCTCATGTGGAGTACTGCATGCACTCACATCTGGGGAGGTTATATGTCTACACTTTTACAAGACATAGTCAAGTACAAGGTACTCTGGCTCATTTACTCTCTCAATTTGACCTCAGAGCATCACCCACTTGCCCTACGCTACAGTGTTGATTCTCTTCCTTTGGTTGACATTACCTAAGATTTCTTTACCTTTACATGTCTTTTCTGACACTTTTAACCTAACATTTTTCATTGAAGGGAAGGATATTTCCCGTTCCTCCAGACTTCTTAGATTTCTCTACCTATTCCCTTAGTTATTCTCCAAACTCTTTAGCCTTTGTTTGTATCACTTAAGGCTTGGCCTTGATGAAGAATTTTCTCTATGACGGTAGCACAGGAGGACGCCATTAGACATAATATATCTGCACCTAGTATTATGATGATTACTTAGATTCTTTTTAAATCAACAATTAAGTTAGTTATGTTGCTATTCTAATGATTATAGTTTCAAGGAGTATGACGGTATATGAGAAAAAGTTCATTATTGAGTATCATCAGTGACCTGATTCTTTTCAAACACATCTGTTCATACAATATAACTCTTCTCACTTACGTGGTAGCGCCACGTAGCTCTTCTCTGGTACCAAACTCATCCAATGATATCTCATGCAGGATGACGCCCCAAAGATGAAAGTGCTCCACTTGGCTGACACTCACATGGACCCTCTCTACTCCCCTGGTGCAAATGCCGTCTGCCCCGAGACCCTCTGCTGCAGGTTGGACTCAGGTACGTGTGTATATGATTACCCCCAGGGGATCAGACTCACACCAAAGGACTCGAAACACGGTCAGTAAATCTGAAGCTTCTGTAGAGGGTTTTGAAGGCAGCACCAGAGGTTCTGAAATATATGCAGAAATCTGAAACACATTCAGAGGGTATGGAACACATTTAGAGGATCAGGAAAATCTTAAGAGTATCTGGAACAAGTTCGAATAGCCTGGAACATATTCACAGGGCCTGGAGTCGTGACCTAGAGACGCCCTGGGGCCCAACACCCTGGGATCGTGACTTATGTTCGCTCGCAAGTCTAAGACAAAAAGTATGTGACTCATTTTCTCATGCATACGCATAACATACTCATAAATGCACAGTCATGCATGCATACACATCCATGCATACGGATAAACACATATAAACACACATCACCACATGCGCACACACATATAAAGGCACCTATACACATACAAATATGTAAACACAAAGCACATCTGCTCACATGCATATGTACATGTGCATACACGCATGCATACACACTCCCAGTGATACAACTTGGGCACGACTGTACGACTCTTAAGTACAGAGGGCATCATAGCCTGGCGTTTCACTTGTTTCCCAGGACTGAGAGACATTACAGTAGAAGTAATGGAAAATATCAGAAGTGAAGCAGAAAATATCATGAAAGTGATTTACACCATTTTTTCTTGTCATTAACCTGTAAAATTTACTTAGTTACAGTTTGTACTTTTGTTACCTAAAGACTTGAGGAGAAAACAAACATGACAACTAGTTGTTTTGAAACGTTGTGGTCAAATGTCCACATGTTAGGAAACTTTGGAGGAAATTCACTTTATAAAAAGAAAATATTTCTCTAGAGACACGTTCGGGGACGCCTTACGAACACTGTCCTCTTGTGTACATAGCTCAAGTGAAGGACCTCGATTTTCTTGTTATCACTCGAAGGCTTAGATATGTCAGTGAGGGAGTACAATGTGTTGTGGCTTCAGTCCAGAAGTACAGTGCCACCAAACTCCCGAGAGCATGAGTGGTAGGAGAGCCTCCCATGAGGGTGCACTGTCCAAGGTCATCAAAGATAAATAAGGGCACCTTATCAAGATAGCATATCTATATCACTTTGGCTCCCGGGGAATCTGTGGTACCCATAACAAATGCTGGGGCAGTGAAGGTTATAGAGAAGGAGAAAGATACCTTTGTGATGCATTTCTGTCTTCCTCCCTCTCCTGCAGGCGTGGCCGCGTCGGAGGAAGACAAGGCTTGGTACTGGGGAGATTACCGGTACTGTGGTTCTCCCACGTGGATGTTGGAGGATATGCTCACCCACGCCAGGACCGCGCACCCGGTACTCATCCACTCGTATTCGTACAACCTTTCCATACGTATCATCCACTCAGTCCTCCGGGATATATTGCCTACTCAGTAGAAGAAAGCTTTGATCACGTCATCCACATAGTATTCATGGCTCTTCCATCCACTTTGTGGTCTGGGTACTTCATCCACCCGATAACTGAGAGTATTTCATCCACCCAGTGCTGTTTCATCCTACGTCCCACCAATAGGATTTTTTTTACTCATTTGATACCTCGAGAATTGCACCCGACCGACTGTCAGTCATCCACCTGGTGCTCTGAGTTCATCATCCATGCACTCCTCTTAGTATTTCCTCCAACTGGTATTCTTTTATCCATTTGATAATCTTCATCATTCGCCAATCACTCTTGGGTTTTTTCCTTCTCGTACTTTCATTAATGATGACAATTATGATAATTGATAATGATAATAATAATCATAATGATTGATAGTAATGATAATTTCACTGATTCCCTCCGTACACTGTTCCCAAGATAGCCAAGTATCTTAGGGAAAAATATCTTTAGTTTGATTTCCCGAGACAAAATAGTCAACTCGGTGATATTCTATTGAAATCTTTTAGATTTTTCAAATTTCATGTTTTGCTATTTATTTCATATACTGGAAATGAACTGACCTACAAGAGCACACACACACACACACACACACACACACACATATACTTCTCCCAAAGGACGTGGACCTTACACACAGCCACTCCTCCTACAGGACGTGGACTACGTGGTGTGGACTGGGGACGTGGTTCCTCATAACATGTGGTCCACTTCTCGGGAGTGGAACCTCCAGCTGGTGCGCGAGACCTACCAGATGATCCGCAACTTCTTCCCAGATATCCCAGTGTTCCCCGTCGTCGGCAACCACGAGATGAGCCCACTGGACCATTGAGTGCCATATGAGAAGCTTAGAGGTCCAATGAGTTTCATGAGTTTCCTGAAGTAGTGAGTTCGTTGAGCCTTGGTGGACTAGTGAGTTCCACGTACCCTGGAGAACCAGTGAATGTCTCCAGTACAGTCTGACTGAGAGCAACTTCTGGACACCTCTTCCAATTCAAACGATCTGGCGCTCGTGACATGTATTAGGTATATCTGGTGTCGCGCAGACTGTAACAAAACCAGGGAGAGAATGACGTAACTCCCCTCATCTCCTCATCCTTATAAGCAATGGTCAGCCTTACTTTCCTGATTTCCTGTGACCAGGATGACTGCAGAAGGATGATGTTGTGATATCCTATGCAAGTTAACCTTCAAACTTTCTATTTCCAGACCACGGCGGCCGCTACTCTACTTCCTTTTCTCATTTGGACAGGTTTCCTGATCCAGACGACGCACCGGTCGAACTGTCCGCCGACTGGCTGTATGAGGAGCTAGCGAAGCAATGGTCACGCCTGGTGCCCCACCTCGATAACGGCACCGTCAGGAGGGGCGCCTACTACTCCGTCCTGGTCAGGCCCGGCTTCAGAGTCATCTCCTTCAACACCATGTTCGGCTACTCCTCCAACCTGTGAGCATCGCCTGATCTTGTACACCCAACTCCCCTTTCGCAACTGGTTGTTGGGAATCCTTAAGGGAGATTATGGCGGGATGAGATTGTGTGTATTTATCATTTGCTACGAGAAATGTTGAGGGATTATTAAGGACAGGATGTGAGGCTGGGACGGTCTTAGTTGGGGTAGCAAGGGAGAAGTTCCTCAGTCATTCTTCCTACTCGTGATGCAAACTATAATCAAGTTAACTTTAGAAAAGATTCTGAATTGAAGTATGTGGACCCTCTTGTGTTTTTGAACTACTCTGTCTATCTCGCCGGCCTACTTCGACCGCCTTCATGTCTCCCTGCGTTTCTGTGACTCGATCCTCTCCCTCAGGTGGCTGGTAGAGAGCTCACAGGACCTGGGAGAGGAGCTGGTGTGGCTTGAGGCGGAGCTGGGCAAAGCAGAGGCAGCTGGTGAGCTGGTGCACCTTCTGGGTCACGTGCCTCCAGGGCTCATGGAATCTGAGAGGACCTGGTCCCGTGAGTACAACAAGATCGTCGTCAGGTAGGTCGTCTGGGTGCTGGGTGTGGAGGGTGCTAGGCCTAGTTGTGAGAAAAATTCTTCATGGACGAATACACTGCTTTCTTTATTGAGAATGGATGAGGATGTTGTGAACACAGATATGAATGCTCCGTAAGGGGGTGAAGATGTTCTTTATATGGGGAAGAATGCTTTCCATATTGGGTATAAGTACATACCTTGAGGATCAATATGAGACATCGTGTTATCAGGAAAAGAGAGTTTACCTGATAACAAAATCCATATCTTTTTATCTTATATATAAAATGCCTCGGCTTTCTCACCCTCTGCGTCTCCCACAGGTATGAGAACACCATCCGAGGTCAATTCTTCGGTCACACTCACTACGACGAATTCGAGGTCTTTCACGATGGAGATCGACCAGTGGACGTGGCTTACATCTCCCCGAGCCAGACACCGTGGTATGGCCTGAATCCCGCCTACCGAGTATATCATATCGACGGTGATCGACCAGAAACTACCAGGGTGCGTATCTCTTGCTTCCTGTTGTCGTGGTTGTGATCTTTCTTACCACCTGTGTTGGATGACGCAAGTTGCGTCACGTGCTTGTCTGACATAGCCACAGGGCCTTGAACGCTGTACGAAGGTCATAGCGTAATGCTGTTACAGAATATATGTGAGATCACCTCGTACAAAAGAATTATGAAGACAGAAATGCTAAAGAATGAGAGAGAGAGAAAAAAAAAAGCATTTCCCTCTATTGGTCCGCTCAACACCCGTCTCTTACAAGGCAAATATGTGTGAAAGCAATGTTGGGATGCTGTATTAAGAGTATTCAATCAATGAGAATACATAGATCGTATGTAGAATGATAACAAAAACCAAACAGCGTGAAGAGAAGATCTCTCTCGGGCTTCAGGTCTCACGACCCGCGTTTGACAACTGACTAATATCTCTCCTCCAGATGGTTTTGGACCACGAGACTTACGTGATGAATCTGACGGAGGCGCAGCAGACTGGATCAGCCAGATGGTATCAGCTGTACAGTGCCAGGGAGCAGTATGGAATGGCCAGCCTCACACCCGCAGATTGGCAGCAGCTGGCTGAGCGCATGGCTACCAACCGTAGCCTTTTCGACCTATACTACAGGTACCACGAAACCCCACATAAGTGATACACCCGTGACGACATAAATCATACGTTCTGGTAGTTCATCGAGCGCTGTACAACCTGGGAACTTAAGCGTGTCGTTGGGAGAGTTGTAAGTCCCCTTCTGAATTATCACATTCCAAAAGTAGGTACTAAAGAACGCGCAAAATGAGGATATTTCCCCCGAAGGCTTAGTTCCTGACGCTAGCTCGCTAAGGCGGGAAGGGCATGCTTCATGGCGCTACCTTGCTAAGGCAGGAACGACTAAACAAGAAGAAAAAAGAATATTTCGAATACTTTTTTACACCAATATTCATAAGGGGTTCGATCCTTCACTGTGTATATCTGTACTTCCTCTTTTATACTCCCGAGTTATACCAAGGTTCTGGGATAATGATATTTCATGTTAGAAGTTGTTTAAGGTTATTCAATTTTACGTTTTTTCTTATGCTGACGAACTGCACTTACTCTCCTTGTGTCATGAGTCCTCCCACACTGTGTGTGTCCACTTCCCACTGACCCTACATCTCATTTGCTACCCAGCAGCCCCTCATGACCCCGTAATTCCCCTTGTGTCGTCGGCAGCAACTTCGTGAGCGTGGGCGACCCTTACATGGAGGTGGGTTGCGACGACTTGTGTTACGAACAGAGGCTGTGCGACGTCGTGACCTCCAGCAGGAACGAAATAGACCATTGCTCAGCCATCCTAAGACGGAAGAGAAAGCAGTGAATTAATCTAACGAAGATGACGGAGGAGAAGATGACCAAGGTGCTGTGAACGACGTAGACGGAGCCCGAAGATTCCACGCTCCTCGAGTGCTTATTGAGGATCACCTGAGACATTCACGACAGTGTTCCGACGCACTCAAAGAGTTGATATGCTCATGACACTCAGGCCGAACGAAACACCCAGACGCACTCAGATGTGCCGATACAACTAACACACAGTTCCGATGAGACAATCAAGCACACTCAGATGAGAGAATGTGCTCATAATAAGCCTAAGCCCTGATGATACTCTCATGAAACACCTTACAAAGTACTCATGCCTGCTGATGCACTCACGTCTGATGAGACTCATGACACACACACGTCCTGTACAGGGACGTTAGACCAATGGGCACGACAATACCATCCTAAAACATCATGATACGTCCCTTGGGTCGCATCGTCGTAATTAAGGGTCGTACAGCCGTACTTAAGGGCTGTATGCTCAAGGGATCAAAGTCTCTTTTATCCTCTGTCACATATCTAGTGAATTTGAATCAAGAAACCAAATAAACCCGAACCGATCATAAGTGTTCCTTTACCCTCTGTTGTCCGAGAGATAATCCTGTCGAGAGAGATGGATATATTCCTAACTATATATCAGAGACAGAGAGAGGAAGAGAGACAATAAGACGGCATTCATCAAGCCATGCGAAGGTTACGACAAACTTATATCCTAAACTCTATGTGTATTTCTAAGATCGTTGGATGATTTAACAGCACATAACAACGGAGGTGAATTGGAAGGGAGATTTGATTTCCTCTGCCATGAAGAACAAAAGTTTAGTAAATAATCCACACCATCGCCATCCACATCAACACCATCCACACTATAACTTTTCACACCATGATCACACCACCGCTACCTTCCAC
The DNA here is from genome assembly GCA_032361705.1 of Panulirus versicolor. NCBI lineage: Eukaryota > Metazoa > Arthropoda > Malacostraca > Decapoda > Palinuridae > Panulirus > Panulirus versicolor. The sequence continues at coordinate 9,318 of JAUUDZ010065471.1, forward strand.
ACCATGACCATCCACACCACCGCTACCTTCCACGCCATGACCATCCACACCTTGCCACTCCTGCCCCAACTTCCCTCTCTCTCATTCCTTCCTCGGATCCGATCTCATCATTTTTTTGCCACGAGAGACAAGAGAAAAGTCTTCATGAATCGTGCAGGTACGTGCATTATTACAGGCTTTCTCTGTGTCTGTGTCTGCGTCTGTGTGTGTGGGGGAGGGGTGAAGTTACCTTTGACATTCACGGCCCCTGTGTCATGCTACACTGTACACCAGCGGCCTCCTATTTCTCGGCTGGGAAATGCTCTCATGGAATTCACTTGACTTAGATGCGGCTGGAGTTATTTTGGAGCTACATGATCGGTTGTTTAACAGGGGAGACACAGTTGAATCTTGCTACAGCCTGCACTACCACATCACCACAATAACTATGCTACAGACTGCGCCACCATACTCATCCTGCTACAACCTGCCACCATCACAACACCAAAGAACTCACAAGGACACAGAGTACCATCACGCACCCTCATGATCCCAAACGGTGTACCCCCACACACTCCCATCTCCACAACCAATTGCCTCACTTCACCACACCCGGACAGTCACTCACAACCTGGGAAACCCACACAACCTTAAACCATAATAGAAAACACATCTATAACCTGACATCCCAAATCATAAGTCTCTGTTTATACCAAACCTACAAAACATTATTTTTTTTTGTATACTGTAAAGCCAACTAACATTTTGGAATCCCAAGTTTTTTGGGAACACTGAAAACGATGTAATATTTCCTTTCGTAAGTTTCAGTGCTCCATAATAAGATATCCGTACTACTGTAACTCAAACTTTG
>JAUUDZ010065482.1:0-10167 GCA_032361705.1 Panulirus versicolor
GGGTGTTTTGGTTGGGGTTGTGTGCCAAGTGAGAAAGTCAGGGAGAGTGGTTTGGTGAAGAGAGAAGAGGTGATGAAGGCATTGCAGAAGATAAAATCCAGGAAGGCAGTGGGTTTGAATGGTATGTCAGTTGAATTTATTAAGAAAGGGGGTTACTGTGTTGTTGATTGGTTGGTAAGGATATTTATTGTATGAATGGATCATGGTGAAGGGTCTGAGGATTGGTGAAATGCTTCTTTAGTGCCTTTGTACGAAGGCAGAGGGGAAAAAGGTGAGTATTCAAGCTACATTAGGCATAAGTTTGTTTAGTTTTCCTGGAAAATTGTATGGGAAGGTATTTATTGAGAGGGTGAAGGCATGTACAGAGCATCAGATTAGAGAGGAGCAGTGTGGTTTCAGAAGTAGTAGAGGATGTGTGGATCAGGTGTTTGCTTTGAAGAAAGTGTGTGAGAAATATTTAGAAGAACAGATGGATTTGTATGTAGCATTTATAGATCTGGAGAAGGAATGTGATAGGGGTGATAGAGATGCTTTGTGGAAGGTCTTAATAGTATATGGTGAGGGAGGTAAGCTGCTAGAAGCAGTGAGGAGTTTTTGATAAGGGTGTGAGGCATGTGTACAAGTAGGAAGAGAGGAGAGTGATTGGTTCCCAGTGAAGGTTGGTCTGCGGCAGGGGTTTGTGATATAACCATGGTTGTTTATTTTGTGTTTGGATTGTGTGGGTTGGGAGGTAAATGCAAGAGTTTTGAAGAGGGGTGAGTATGCAGTCTATTGTGGATGAGAGGGACTGGGAAGTGGGTCAGTTGTTGTTCGCTGATTATACAGCTCTAGTGGTTGATTCGGGTAAGAAACTGCAGAGGTTGGTGACTGAGTTTAGAAAAGTGTGTGGAAGGAGAAAGTTGAGAGTAAATTTGAATAAGAGCAAGGTTATTAGGTTCAGTAGTATTGTGAGACAAGTTAATTGAGATGTAAGTTTGAATGGAGAAAATTGGGGGAAGTGAAATGTTTTAGATATCTGGGAGTGTACTTAGTAGCGGATGGAACCATGGAAGCAGAAGTGAGTCACAGGGTGGGGGAGGGAGCGAAGGTTCTTGCAAACATCATCCAAATGCCTCTCTTTTCTCTTTCACTAGCAACTTTACTTCTTCCCACCACTACCCTTTCTAATTTGCCCACCACCTACGTTTCTCATGCCACATACATCTCTTGCACATGCCATCACTGCCGCCCTAAATACCTCCCATTCCTCACCCACTCCACTCACTTCATTTATTCTCACTTTTTGCCATTCTACACTCAATCTCTCCTGGTATTTCTTAACACAATTCTCCTTTCCAACAGGTTTCCTTTTCAAGCTCACTTACTTTCACCACTCTCGTCTTCCTGACATCCTTGCTTATTTTTTGAATCCCTCAACTAATCTTCACTTTTGCCTCCAGAAGATAATGGTTAGACGTCCCACCAGGTGTCCTGAGCACATCTACTTCCAAGTCTCAATTTTATACGCCTATCAATTGATACTTGATCTGATAATGCTCTTTGACCATCTCTCCTACTCACATATGTATACTTGTACATATTTCTTGTTTTAACCCATTAAAGGCAGGCAGTGTTACCTAACATTTATACGGTAGAAGCCGGGCAATATTACGTAATGTTGGGCTATTTTGCGTCGTAATTGTTTTTTGAATTTTGGCGATGTGGCATCACTGTCATATGCTATCATAACGTCTGTTTACCCTTTCTGGTAACAGCTATCCTAACTCACCCACACCAGTATTAGCTGTTATCTAACGTTTGCACAGTAGTAGGTGGGCAACGTTATGTAACGTTAGGCCCTTTTGCATCGTAATTGTATAGTGAAATTGGGTGATGTGGCATCTCTGAAATGTACTGCCATGCTTTCTGTTTGGACATGCCTGTAAACAGCCACCCACGCTTGCCCAGCTGGGGTCAATGTCAGTATTAGTCGAAACAATGGACGGTGCCTAGCACTCCTCCCCTTCTCCCACAGCCAGCTATGATGCAGTATTGGGTAAGTAACACCTCTTACCTTCGTTTTTCATCCAATTTTATCTATTTATGAATACATTTGCTTAATCCTTGATACTTTACTATTCCTAAAATATGCTGCCTTACATGGATGTATAAAAAAGACGTTGCCTGCCTTCAATGGGTTAAACCTAGTATTCCCAGTCACTACTCTTTTTTTCAGCAGACAAACCCACAAGCTCTTAATCATTTCCATGAACAAAGCTAAGTACTCCATGCAGACTAATTATACCCTCAACTGCCACTTTACTCACCTTTGCATTCACATCACCCATCACCCATCACTAACACCCGGTCTCGTGCACCAAAACTACTGACACACTCACTCAGCTGCTTCCAGAAGAAACTGCAGAAACTTGCCTTTCATGATTTTTCTTTTCATGGCCAGGTGCATAAGCACCAATCGTCACCCATCTCTCTCCATCCATTTTCGGTTTTACCTACATCAATCTAGAATTTGCTTTCTTACACTTTATCATACACTCCCACAACTCCTGCTTTAGGAGTAGTGCTACTCCTTAGCTCTTGTCCTTTCACCAGCCCCTGACTTTACTCCAAAGATGTTTCCAATCCATTCTTCCCCTTTACCCTTGACCTTTGTTTCATTCAAAGCCAGAACATCCAGGTTTCTCTCCTACCAGCCCCTGACTTTACTCCCAAGATGTTTCCAATCCATTCTTCCCCTTTCCCCTTGAGCTTTGTTTCTCTCAGAGCCAGAACATCCAGGTTTCTTTCCTCAAACAAATCTAAACAAAACTACTTATCTCTTCTTTCTTTTCATCTAGGTTACATCCACACACATTCAGACATCCCAGTGTAAGCCTTCAAAGAGGATAAGCACTCCCTGCCTGACTCCTTTTTCTGTTTCCTCTTTTAGAAATTAAAACACATGAAGGGGAGGGTTTTCAGCCCCCCCCCCCTCACCCCTTTAGTCTCCTTTTATGATATGTAGGGAATATGGAGGTTTCAACAGGAAGAAATTTTCATTCTATTGTAATTTTCAGATTTTCATAAGTTTTTTTTCTTAAAGGCTTTGTGGCAGGAAGGCAGTACCAATGCAGACCCAAGAATTTCAGAAATGCTAACATTACAAGAAGAACTGCGTCAGAAAAAAAATGCCCTGGAGGCCCTCATGAAGCGCATGGGCAAGTCTTCTTCACTGAATATGGATAACATATCAGACAATATATCAGACAATATTTCAGAGACCACAGAAAGACTAGAAGGGGGAACTGGGACAACGGCTACTTGGGGGACAGCTGGACTGCAAGATTATTCTGATAACCACTACCAACAGTCTAGGTATTCATTAAAGATTATCATTCTGTAAACCCTTGCATATTGTTAAAGCTACACCCTTTATGTATGTGTATTTTGTACATAAAACAGCATTGCCTGGCATTACTGCTTAAACATTTATGTGAAATTTATTAAGAAAATATATTTGGATACTTCAAGAGTATAAGGCTTACATACAAGTAGAAAGAGAGGAGGTTGAGTGGTTCCAGGTAAAAATAAGTGGATGTCATGGGGGTGTGATGTCACCATGGCTGTTTAAACCGTTTATGAATGGAATGCACCATGAGTTATCCTTATGAATCCTAGGGTTTTGGAGAGAGAAGCAGGTGGGCAATCTGTTGGAAGTTGAGGGCTCTGGTAACAGATTCGAGTGAGTGACAACAGAAGCTGGTTTCTGAATTTGAGAGAATGTGTGAAAGGAGAGAGCTAGGCATCAATGTGAATAAAAGTGAGAAGGAGCGAAGCAAGGAGTGCTCTTCCTTCTCAAAGGCTCAGGCTGGGGTGTCATAGTGTGTGTGATATAACCAAGATAATAAGAAAAGAAAAACAGGTGTATGTTTGAAGAGAGGAACTTGAATGTTCTATCTCTGAGTGAAACAAAACTTAAGGGAAAGGAGGAAGAATGATTTGGAAATGTCCTAGGAGTAAAGTCGGGTTAGTCAGAGGGCAAGAACTAAGGAAGGAGTAGCCCTATTACTGAAGCAGTTGTGGTAATATGTGAAAGAGTGTAAGGAAGTGAGCTCCATACTGATAAAATTTTAGAAATGGAAATTGATAACACGAGATGGGTGATTATTAGTGCTTATACATCTAGCCACTATACGTGCATTCTGCCAATCCTCAGGCACCTCACCTTGATCATACACACATTGAAAATCCTGACTAACCAGTTATAACTTCAGTCACCCCCACTCTTAAGAAATTCAGCTGCAATACCATCCACTCCAGCTGACTTGCCACATTTCATCTTATGCAGGGATTTCACCACCTCTTCTCTTTTCACAACCACTTTCCATGACTCTCACTTCGCATACTTCCCCGACCCAAACAGCCTACACCTGCTACCCTAAGACATTCAGTGGTCCTTCAAAATATTTGATCCATCTCCTCTTCACATCACCACTCCCTGTTACCATTTCTTTACTTCACCAACATTCCCATTTGTTCTCTTTGTTTTTCTCATACCATTAACCTCCTTCTAAAACATCTTAAAATCCCTAAAGTTTGCTGATATTTGCTCACCTCAACTCTCATTTGCCCTCTTTTTCATCACTGCACATTCTTCTTTACCTCTTGCTACTTTCTCTTGTATAATGTTTAGTAATTTGCACTCCTTTTCTGTAAGTACCACCCATGGTGAAAATGGGTGTGTTTGAAGATATGATAGTGTCATTGATGTACAGATGTTGAGGCAGGGGCTATGAATGAGAGTGTACGGAGGAGGGTGGATATGTTGGTAATGAAATGTTCGAGGGCAGCATGTAGTTAGTGTGAGGGAGGTTGATCAAGTAAGTAGTAAAGGGATAATAGAAAGGCACACAGTTATAGAATAATATGATTCAAGGAGCTAAAGAGGTTGTGACACTGGTTTGGATGCATGGAAAGAATGAGCAAGGAGAGATTGACAAAGGGGGAACAAGGAGAAGGGGAAGACCTAATTGGAGATAGAAGGATAAAGTGTAAAAGATTTTACGTGCTTGAGGCCTGAACATGTAGGAAGTTGGAAGATTTGCATGGGATTGAGTGAACTGAAACAGTGTATACAGGGGTCGATGTGCTGTCAGTGTAAACCTTGTGAGATGCCATTAATTGTGTTCTGACTCACTGAGTACTTACCATGTGTGGAATTTTTGTAACCCCCGGACTGGATACAACACACTCACAGTCAACTAAAGAGGGGGTCTGTTCCATTACAGCATTTCAGCAGTCAGTGGGATAAATATATTCATAAACAGTTATAATATTTTCTTAAGGATGCAGTATGGAATATAGATCTGTTCCTGGATTATACATTAATTTCCTCACTTTTAGTTTTGCTCCCTTGCATGACAGATATGTATCATTTGAAAGGCAGAACATTTGCGGTGTACTTATTTCTTTTGTTGATTGTATTATCTTGGCCTTATCTTTCCCATTATTAAAAACTGCAGAAGAATTTGATATCATTGCTTCATTGCTTTTGTTTGGGTAATATTCCTCTTATGATTGACAAAAGTGATGAGGAACTGATAGAAGAAGATGATGGTGATGCTCCTCTTCGATCCCGCCGTCGCTCCCAGCAACCTCATGCCCCATCTAAAGACCGGAACCGTCATTCAGCCACCCGCCATCGCCGCCGTCAAGACTCTGGGCGTATCTCAGTCAATAATTTAACCACATCCCACAGTGGACGCTCCAAACACAACCGCTTCAGTGAGTATCATTAGAAATGTTTGCTTTTCTTTTGTGTGTTGGTATGAAATGATGTTAGAAATTGCACTGTTTCTGTCACCTTCTAGAATGATACAGAATCTCTGTTGGTGTCTCTTTGTATTATTGAATTCTAATGGACTTTGTTTAACCCTCAAACTGCCATAATCAACAGATGATAATGCATGGTTTACTGCTATTATCATTAGCAGATGATTTAATGGTCCTGCCCTCAGTGAATTCCAAAGTAATGTGTGATTTCACCAATTATCAATAGATGTTCCCAGCTTTCTCCAACCATAGCTAGAAATGTATTACATGCCTTAGTTACCCATATATATCAACATAAAAGATTGTATATTACGCAAGCTCCCACTCTCTCCATAAGTATAACACCAGCTAACAAAAATTTTGCCAGTTCTGATATAAAGAAATGGTTAGTAAAGTCAAATTTTATTGATCCAAAAGTATTAATACTTCTTGTTATATAAGATGATTATTTTATCAATTATGTATGTAATATTTATTTTGATTGAGTGAAAATGCATGGAAGACACATGTTTGTCATACAATAAGGAAATAGAATTTAAAGAGATGCTTGAGAAATAAGATGAAATGTGTTTTGTTCTTAGATATGTACACACCTCAACAGTGCATTATGCTCGGGGGAACCAATGGATAAAAATAAAGATAAGCCGTTCATTAGTTTTATTTATATCCAGTTTTGATAGGTGATTTGCTTCCCTTTCCTCTTTATACATTCTTGGAGGCATGAAGACTGATTCTGCCAAGTTCTTGAGATTCTATGGGTCCAGATTATGCCACTCTTCATGAATGGCTGCCTCAAGCTTGGGGACACTGCTAATATCCTTCCCTGAAATTTGGCGCTTAATGATGCTCCACAAGTTCTCTTTCGGATTAATATCTGGGGTGTTTCCAGGCCAATCATGAAGTGGATTCCACAGTCAATAAGCTGCTGCTTTGCAGATTTTGCCATATGGTAAAGAGCACCATCTTGCATGAACATATATGCATAGCACTTCTAAAAACAGTCTGGTAAATAGCCCATCAGTAGCAGAAGGTAGTTGCGCTGATTCATGGTTTGATGTTTGGGCAGTATGACAAGGTCACCAATTCCATCATAAGAAAAACAACCCCAAACTATGAGAGATTTCACAGTACTAAAAGTGTACTTGGGATTGAGAGAGTTCACTCCCAGTGTGCCGATAAACATGACGACTCAGTTACAATTCAAGAAAAACAAGGCTTTGTCGCTCCATAGCATGTGCTTTCACTTTGTCATATCCCAATGAAGGTATGTCTTGGCAACTGCGATCCTGGGATGCCTTTGCATAAGGATGAGGAGGGGTTTCTTTCTGGCTTGATGGCAGCTGAAGTGTAGGTCGTCATGGATGCATCAATGAATGATCCTTACTGACACCACCAATCAGTGTTGGGTTTTTTCATTTAATTTTCATTCTGACAAACGTGGATTAGCTTCTAGCTGACAGTTCAGGATGGTTAATGTTTGTGGTGAAATCTTCCGAGTCTTCCCAGGTTTTTTTTTACTTGCTGGTGTTGCTTCGGCAGGGGTGTGTGATGTCCCTTGGCTGTTTAATTTGTTTATGGATGGGGTGGTTAGGGAGGTAAATGCACGAGTTTCGAGAGAGGGGTGATCATACAGTCTGTTGGGGATGAGAGGGCCTGGAAAGTGTGTCAGTTGTTACCTGATTCGAGTGAGAAACTGCAGAAGTTGGTGACTGAGTTTGGAAAAGTGTGAAAAAGGAAAAAGTTGAGAGTAAATGTGAATAAGAGAAAGGTTTTTAGGTTCAGTAGGGTTGAGGGACAAGTTGATTGGGATGTAAGTTTGAATGGAGAAGAATTGGAGGAAGTGAAGTTTTTTAGATAGATATCTGGGAAGGATCATTGTGGTTTCAGAAGTGGTAGAGGATGTGTGGTTCAGATGTTTGCTTTAAAGAATGTATGTGAGAAAACAGATGGATTTGTATGTAGTATTCATGGATCTGTGGAAAGCATATGATAGGGTTGATAGAGATGCCTTTTGAAAAGTTAAGAATATATAGTATGGAATGAAAGCTGCTAGAAGCAATAAGACGTTTTTATTAAGGTTCTAAGGCATTTGTACGAATAGGAAGAGAGGAGAGTTAATGGTTCGAAGTGAAGGTTGATGTGCAGCAGGGGTGTTGATGTCATCATTGTTGTGTAATTTGTGTATGGATGAGTTGGAAGCAAATGCAATAATCTTGGAGAAAGGGGAGAGTATACAGCCTGTGAGAGATGAGAGGGCTAGGTTCATGAGTTAGTTGCTGTTTGCTGATGATATAACGCTGGTGGCCAATTTAAGTGAGAAACTACCGAAGTTGGTGAATGAGTTGGGAAGAGTGTTTGAAAGTAGAAAGTTGAGAATGGATGTGAATAAAAGGAAGGTTATTAGGTTTAGCAGGGTTGAGGGACAGGTTAGCTGGGCTTTGAGTTTGAATGGAGAAAAGTCGTTGGTAATGAAGTATTTTTAGATACCTGGGATTGGGCATGTTAGCAAATTGAAACATGGAAGCAGAAGTAAGTCTTAAGGTGGGTTAGGGGAGGTTATGGGAGCACTGAAGAATGTATGGAAAGAGGAAATGTTATCTGGGAAGGCAAAAATAGGTGTGTTTGAAGGTATAATAGTCCCAACAATATTATATGGATGCCAAGCATAAGCTATCGATAAGGCTGTGTTGAAGAGGGTGGATGCATTAGATATGAAATGTTTGAGACAGTATGTGGTGTGAGGTGGTTCGATTGAGTAAGAAATGAAAGGGCAAGAGAATTATGCAGTAATAAGAGGGTTGTGATTGAGAGAGCTGAAGAGGATGTGTTGAAATGGTTTGGACATATGGAGAGATTGAGTAAGAAAAGGTTGACAAAGAAGATATATGTGTCAGAAGTGGAGGGAACAAAGAGAGCAAGGAGACCAAATTGGAGATGGGAGGATTGAGTGAAAAAGATTTTGAGTGATCGTGGCTTGAAAATGTGGGAGAGTGAAAGGTGTGGAAGTGATGGAGCGATGTGGTATACTGGGGTGGATGTGCTGTTAGTGGACTGAACCAGGGTACATGAAGTGTTTAGGGTAAACCGTGGAAAGGTCTGTGAGGCCTGGTTGTGAGCAAGGAGTGATGATGTCAGTATATTACACATGATAGTGAGAGAATGGATACGAGTGGATTTAGCCTTTCTTTGTCTTTTCCTTGTGCTGCCTCGCTAATGTAGGAAACAACAAGCAAGTATAAAATAAAATAACTCTTAATTGACAGTTTTATTTGATAAGAATAGCCAGCTGTTGCATTTTCACTATATCTGAGCTAGCTACAGACTGCCTCCTGTGTTGCTGAATATGGTGAATACTCATAGTCCTTGGGCCACCAGAAAAAGATTCAGAAAAAAAGGCTTACTCACTGCACATATGTTTTTCCATGTAAGAAATGTATAAATCACTAATAGGTCACTAAAACTGAGACATTTGAATGCCAGTATTAAATTGTAAATGAGAATTGATGAGCTTTTGTTTAAAAGCTTGGTTGGTTTTATGTTGTGTTTTTTGGCAATGTTTATAGATAGCTTCTTTATGATGGTTAGTGTCTTTAGACTTGTTTGCATAGAGTTCTGTCTCATACTTATAAAAGAATGCACATCATTTTGTTTTGTATATATAGGAAATGAAGAAATTGAAATGATTTCCAACAGGGGGAAGTAGTGCTCCCAAACCCATGTGGGAATTGACTGGTGCTATTGATGGATCCAGCTACAAGTCTCCCTCCAACACCACACTGCAGGCTCATCACACTCTTGGCACTGCCCTCTCTCAGGTATTTTTTTTCTTTTTTGAAAATATATTGCTATGTTATTGGAAAGTAAATTTAGAATTGGGATGAGAGAGATCATTAAATTTTAGGGAAAATAATAGATGTTTTGGAAGGAGGTAAATAAAGTGCATAAGACAAGAGAACAAATGGGAACACCGGTGAAAGGGTCAAATGGGGAGGTAATAATAAGCAGTGTAGTGAGAGGGAGATGGAGTGAGTACTTTGAAGGTTTTTTTGAATATGTGTGATGATAGAGTGTCAGAGATAGGGTGTTTTGGTTGAGGTGGTGTGCGAAGTGAGAGGGGTCAGGGAGAATTATTTGGGAAACAGAGAAGAGATAGTGAAAGCTTTGCGGAAGATGAAAGCCGGCAAGGCAGTGAGTTTGGATGGTATTGCTGTGGAATTTATTAAAAAAGGGGGTGACTGTGTTGTTGTCAGGTTGGTGAGGATATTCAGTGTATGTATGATTCATGGTGAAGTGCCTGAGGATTGGCAGAATGCATGCATAGTGCCATTGTACAAAGGCAAAGGGGATAAAGGTGAG
>JAUUDZ010065504.1:0-19954 GCA_032361705.1 Panulirus versicolor
CTAAAGGAATCCATCCTTTCCCTGCTACTGATTGTACTACAACCTTGAAATTGCAGGTACCCCATGAGAAGTGATCCTTGGGGTTATGCAATAATATCAATGTATTATACTGACAGCTTTGACAATAGTAAATCAACAACAATTTGTTTTTCCAATTTCTTTGCCGTTCCCGCGTAGCGGGTTGACAACAGAAAACGACGAAGAACGGCCTCTGGCTGTATAATGCAATGTGAAGTAGAGCCTCCCACCCACAGCCAAGCCCTACACACCTGACTATGGTTCTCCCTGTCCACTTCATATGCTCTGGTTCAGCCCACTGACAATATGATGACTGTATCACAGCTCCAGATTACTCTAATCTCGTGCACGCTTCACGCCCTGCTCCAGGTTCAGGCCCCGGCCCCTCAAAGCATTATTTCATTCCATCTTTGATAACACACACACACACACACACACACACACACACACACACACACAACCTTGAAAATGCATTTACCCAAAGGAGACGTCAGAGCGCGACATGGGCCTTTTAGAATTAACTCTCTCTCTCTCTCTCTCTCTCTCTCTCTCTCTCTCTCTCTCTCTCTCTCTCTCTCTCTCTCACTATATGAATTTAGAATGAAAACTTAAGCTACGATGTCGAAAGGACGAGCCTTGCCGCAAGTCCGGACCCGCAAGACAAGTTTATCTCCCCTGATGGTGACGTCAAGGTATAAAAAGCAACACGTCATCAGCCACGCTGTGGCTACGTCACCTACCAGTACCCGTTTGTGAGAGGAAGCGGAGGAACATACCTGCTGCACGGCCATGCCTCTCAGGAGGTCAGTGGACGACACCACTCGAAGGGCGAACTGGTGAGGGAGGGGGAGGCTATGGCTCACACGAAATGAAAAATCATTTGTGTATTGATGGTATCGAACTGGGGAGGAAAAAGAGATGATGTATCACAGTCAGGAAGACTCCTGCTATCCCTGGCAAGTCAAACTTTCAACCAGACGACATTGAGAAGGTACTCATGCAGCGCCCATGTGGCCCACGTCAGTACCACGAGCTGTACGAAGATACGACGGGATCTGTGACCTTTGACTCTCGAACCTTTCATCTCGCAGTCATGAAGGGTCATCTCCAGGTCACATATAATGCATCCAGCGAATCTGGAACTAGGACTGTGGTCCTGCCTGGAGACAACTGGCGAGGAATGAACACACACACACACACACACACACACTTTGGACGCAGCAAAAGACAAAAGAAGGAGCAGCTACTTAGGATAAGAAACTCATGCAGGGACGTGAATAAGAAAGTTAAAAGTGTGTTCAGCCTGGAGGACAAATGTGCACTAGCAGAACCATGGTGAGGCGAGGGATGAAGTCTTGGAAGATACGGAAAATGACATAGTGATATAATCAAGCCATCAGAACAATCTGTCATATAAAAGGCCATGATGACGTATCTCCAGTCGTGCAAAGGGAAAGTGCGAGACAGTTGCTAATCGACTCTAAATATTGTTTATTTGGTCATTTCAGGCATTAGATGCAGAGATGTGGAAGAAGACAAAGGTCATGCCTAAAGTTAAAAGACAGGGGATTGAGAAATCGCGCTGATCTACACACGTCTCACTCACAAGCATAGTTTGCAAAATGCTGGAAACGATCATCAGAAGGCAAATGAAAGACCGTTTAAAAGGAGAAACTACCTAAATGGGAGGCAACACGGCTTCAAAGAAAGGAGATCACGTAAAACGAACCTTTTAGAATTACATGACACGGTGACCTCTATCTAAAGATCTGTGAACGGTATGGGAAGAGTGTGTCCATGGGCTGCTAGAAAGCCTTTGATCCTAAATCCAGTAATCCTTATTTTCTTCACAATTTTTTTTCTCATAACTAAAAATAAAAAAATATTGTAGCCCTCAGCTAAAACTTAGCCCACGGAAATCTACGAATAAACAAACAATATAACATGTACGAGCCAATCAGAGTCCTGGGTGAGAGGTGGCGGCCATGTTTACTGTTCTGTAAATATTGACGCACCGTCCAAGCTCCGCTGTGGCTAATGGACAACCGTTTTCTGGCCAACTGCTGGGGTTGACTTTTACACCTACAGGACCTACAGGACGCAATCCTGGCCCCCATAGTTTCAAACCACTCACAAATCTGAATGTAAATTAAACCTTCACAAATATTGTAACTCGAGATCACGTATTTAAAATCCCAATTGGTGTTGTTGTTCGATTTGCATCAAGAATTTCTCAGTGTCTCTCTCCTAATTGCCTCTACATCCTATCCTTTCTTTTACTCTCATATTTCAAATCTAACATACGACTACCAACGTCCAACAAAAATCATACAATATCACAAGGGTGAGCAGCACCTTCGATCCTTCCCTACCTCATTAGTGTAATATTTCCCCCGTGGCAAACAGGGATAGCCATAAAATGGGCAGGAGGAGATTTACCACTTACGTACAATGGCACACTGGCCGGCATATGACCCTACTACGGTTTACCCCGTCAGTATGCATACGAAACTGAAAATTGCCAGGGTATCATTTGTTTAAAGGATGCAGCAATGTGAGCCTCTATGTAGAAAATGGCATAAAACTGGCCATTGCTTCCATTCTCTTGAGGGGTGAGGAGGAAGTGGATCACAGAAAAATAATTTCGAATTGGCTCTAATCTATGGATCACTTACAGCAAGACTTAGACTGTGTATAATCTCAAGTGTACTTAAAAAAAAAACAAGTATCTTGCCGGGTGGGTCTGATGAATTTCGAAATGATCAATGCGACTCGTGATATTTCGGTAGGGTTGGTAAGCGAGTGGTCTTCAGCCACGCCCGTCATTTTACGAAGCCTATCCATGTTGCTGTATCGGACTGTGCTCTGAGCTATGCAGAGTATTGCTGCCATGAATTCAGTCTTCTAACATAAGCGGAGTTTCAAATATCGTAATGATGTATATCATCAGAACCATTACTTATCTTCATTTTCTTGAGGTGGGTACTGTTTTACTTTCTAAATGAGGATAAAGAAAATATTATTTCAGAAGTAATATGTAGACCGAAAATATTATATCAGAAGTAGCATGTAGACCATCATATTCATGGAAGGGAAGTGCATGAGGTGAAATGATTAAAGTTTGTGCGTGTGGTAACGTAAAGCATGTATCCTTTTTGACCAATTCTTTTCCAACAGAATAGAAAATGATGACTCTGATTCTATCCGACGTACTAGAAAAAAGGTGATGACTAATTCTATTCCGAATGACCAGAAAAACGACGAGTTTCTTCTGATAGATTCGAGAAACGTTAGTGATTTTATTCCCATATAATAGGAAAACGTCTGACAACTTTAATTCTATTCTGATTGGCCAGAAAAAACGTTTATGACTTTTTTTCCAATAGATTACGAAAACGTTAATTCTATTCCGAACGAGGAAATCCGAGGTGGAAGATTTCCTAAGAGTAGCGCAAACTTACTTTATAAACCAGTTTGTTACAGAATCCATAGTGGAACAGGACAGACTTGATCTAGACCTGGGTAACACGGAACAGTTGATGAGTAACAGTGAGGCATAAGATATAAGTCAGGGAACAGTGACCACAAAGAAATGCCATTCCGCATCACCTGTGGACAAGACAAAAGGGAAATTACCGTTTGCGTCATAGATCCTTCGTACAGTTATTATACCGGACGGCGCCCGGACCTTGTCAGCAGACGTGAATGTTGAAAATAAGGGCTTGAGATCAGAATATTCCTTATATGTTATAAATATAAATTAATAAACAAATAGTTCTCGATGATTGAATACAAAGTTATAGTTTCTCATTTGCCAAATAAAGAGTATGAAGCAGCTCAAACTGTGACTCTGACTTAAGGGATTACTAAAAGTAGTTGAAAAAATATAAGGGATTTGGGAGAGTCAGAAGAGAGGATGAAGGTAGAATTGCAAGGCACTGCAGCTGAATACTAATGGATTCTATTAGTGGTATCATACGAAAGTTTGAGAGGTACTACACTAGGCTTCTCAAAAGCAAACTTAGTTTCTCAATATCAATTTACTGGAGAACTAGACAGCATTCTGGACGGGGAAGATATCTAGATAGGAAGAAAAGAAAATGGGTCACGTAAATTACAAACAAAACAAGACGTCCTCTCTCAAATGAACGAAACCATCAAGTCTCCAACTCCTGACGGGATAATGCTGAGGGAGTGCAGAGTTTCATTCTCTTTAACCTATTTCGTAAACTCACAACGATGGTGCGTCTTACCAGGATCGTGGAAACCTGCTGTTGCAGAGGCAGTTTTCAGAAGAAGGGACAGCCACTTGACTCTAATTATCGACCAGTGTGTCTGACGTCAACTGTAGGAAAAATTTCACGAAGCAATAATGGCTTATCCAATTTGTTGTCACTTCGTAGAAAAAAAATCTAATTGACGAGTCGCTGTATGATTTGATCAAAGGGCAACGTGTTTAGCATACTATTCCCACCCTAGTCAGAAGTATTGGAGGCGGCAGATAGATGGTGATAGAGAACGAGCAATTATGACTAAACTATTTCAGAAAAGGATTTTTAACAAGCTTTCCTACAAAGGAGCTACAGGTACAGGGGTCTGGGGAAGTCTGGAACTGTGGTTTAAAATAAGGGTGTCAGAGAGAAAGTGGAATTAACATAATGGCTATAATCTAAATGAGGATTACTCCTCAAATGGCGTTCCTTAAGGGTCAGCCCTTGTAAATATATTATCTAGAATTTACGTTAATAACCTAAATATTAAGAATGAATAATAATTTGTGTAAATTCCTCTGACGACATGGCGATTAGACATATAATTTTCATGTGAAAGTATAAAGATTTCACATGGCATAAACAAGCAGTTACAGTTGACGAAAATGTAGCACATTCACGTCAGGGCTCAAGGAGGAGTTAAGTATGGATTGGAATGAACGAAAACTTATAATATGCAAGTTAAAGTTTAAAACTACGGCAACATCGTGTTAAAGTTCGTAGCAAAACAAATACAGCTTAGCTTTATCGTCAGCGCTGTCAGTAATTAAGTCTGCGATTCAACCTAATTCATCTAACCTTAGCGACACTTAAAAGATATGAAGTGAAATCTAGATCAACGTACGATAGAGGAGATGCAGATTCTCTTGAAATTATGCAAATTGGACAGAATGTTTTGCACCGACCGTGTGACATTTTCCTGATGGTGATCAAGTAAATCAAATTTGTATTCTCTTGAAAAGTCGTAGAGTGACGCGCTCCAAGTGGAAAAAAAAGGGACTGAAAAAACGACAAATAAAGTGGTGACTAACAATAATCTAGAGAGAATTCAATCATTGGTACTAAAGAAAACAGATCAAAAATATAAGATAAATGAATGGGTGGGTCTAGGTTTGTAAAGAGAGTTGTAGATGAACGGAATACGTTGCTGGATATTGGGAAAATTTCTAACATATGTTGAACAACACGTTTGGGCGTAAGGAGGAGGTGCTGCCTTGAATGGGCCACCAGCCTCCCAGGCAAAGGGCGTGGGTCCCACACGGACCCTCTGACCCATGATGCGTAGGGCTGCTCCACACGCCGATGTCCAGGTAGACTGGACGTCCTCCGCCGGTGGCTGGATGTCAAGGAAAAAAAAATCTCAGCGACGGGAGTTAATGACATGACTTCACTCTAATCACGACACAAGAAATATTGGTTCACACGCAAGTCCAGCGCCTCAATATTATGCTTTAGAAGCGTCCAATGACAGCAATAACTCCCTCCAGTGGGCGTAAATAACAAGACCAGTGGAAGTAGAGTGGTAATATCATAAACACACAGGAGGGGAGTCAACAGTGGAATCATGACCACATGAATCACGTGGACATCCCACTGGAAAATCGCAGCAACACCGCAAAAGCCCACTGGCTCCATTCAGCCCCAGAGAGATGTACTGACACACAAGATCTCCAGGCTGTGATGAAGGCAGGAAGGGCGTGAGGCAAGGACGGGCGAAATAACGTGTGTTTTGAAGCACAGAAAGAAAACAGTGACGTGATGTTAAGAGGAGGAGTGAGGAACTCTGACATACGGGCAGTGAAGTGAGATATGAAGCGAGTGGAGATAAGTGAGGTGAGTAATAGTGAGATGTGGTTCAAGCGAGGTAAGGAATAGTAAGATGAGGGGGAAACACAGGTGAGAAGAGATGAACTGAGGACATATGGTGAGGGAAAGTGAAACGAGGATAAACGAGGTGATCTGAAGTAGGGCAAAAGGAACTAGTCGAGGAAGTTTTGAAGTAGCTTCGACAAAGGAGACGCGAGAAAGGAAAAGTGAAAAGGACAAATGTAGGGAGGTCAACAAAAGTGAGAGGGGTAGGCTGAGGGGAAATCACCTCGAGTGGAGGCTGTTTGCAACTCAATTTCAGTATGCAAATGTACTGGCCATGAATAATTACAACAAGGCCACCCGTGAGAACTGAGAAGGATGACTCCCATACTCACCCTAGTGTGGAGAAGGTAATTACGAACGTTTTTATATGATGAAACTTTCAAGTCACGGAAAAAGTAAACGAAACCAAATCTTATATGGAACACTGATAAGAAAAAAAACATTTGTACTTCTTTACGGAGAAAAAAAAAAGAAATAAAATAGAGAAAACGAGATGTAAACTCTCCACTTCCTGACCCTGAAACCCCCCTCCCAATCTTAACCACTTTGAATATCCAGTGAGTCACAGTGAGGAAAATGGTTGGGTTAAAGAAACAATGTGAAGACAAAGAGAGGAAAGAAATAGACTCCACCCACCAGACCCCTGCTTTATCATCCCCCACACGACATAAACCACAGTCCATCATCATCACCACTACATACACCACTCCTGTCATCACCACCACTACACTTAACATATTCATCTCCACCAACACTAAACTCCCACCGATCACACACACTCTCGACTACAGCCACGTAACCACATTCTCCACCACTATCACCATTCTCCAACACCACCACCACCACCAGTGTCTATGACGACAATGACAACAAAGAACATAAAACCTTCCTACCAATGTATTACCTGAGCACCATCCCTGTACTAAGCCACTACCGCAACCACAAACCTCCACGAGCACACAATCACGTCCACAACAATATACCACACAACTATTTACAACCACACAATTAAGTCATCACCAACACTATGTAGAGCAGTAACCTCCAGCATGCATGCATATCCACCACCACCACCACAATGTGCAGCAGCAACGGTCCGTACCTAACACCCGCCTCCTGTGCCCACCACACAGCAGCCGTGAAGAACCCACCACCATTCCCCCACCCCCCATGGCCACTACCACAACACTTATGGTAGGAGGAACAACAGTGTTCCCTGAGGCACCAGCAACAGCCAACAGTTAAAGAGGAATTAACAAGCCAACTTGACCTGTGTCCTGATGAGACTTTCAAGGTGAGTCACAAGGGAACTATAAATAGTCATGCGTGGCGCGTAGCCTAGCCAGTAACACCCTTGGTACTGGAGGTTACGCCAGACAACACTGCAGGTGGGATGAGGAGAGGAGAGGAGGGGAGGGGGTTATGATCTGACGTGGAGGGGAGGCTGGTGTGGAGGACGAGGAAGCGCCAAGGTTAGGCTGCGGTTGGCAAATACTGTCATGATAAACAAATAAAAGGTCACATTGAACTTACAGTCATGGAGAATGCACTCGGGCGTCCATTGTAACGCGCTAATAATGTATCAATATTTTACAATCGAACGATTTTGCACAGAAGCATTCTCTTTACGCATAAGTAATACATCATATGACTTTATAGGTGTTACCTGATTCCGTCTGCTTGAGGTTACAGTGCGAGTGAAAAATCACCTTTGATGAGGCTGTATCACTAGGAGTACAGTCTCGTCAATGAACTTCTCACTTTAAAGGAGTCTAAACTTCCCTGCTCCTGTAGGTAGCGCAATCTTAGGCTGCAGAAGCCTTCAGAAAGGTGGAAAGTAACACCAAGAATTTTGTTAGAAACTGGTGCAGCGGTAATCATATATAAGTAAAATAAATATCAGTATGAACTAACAATGTGGACTCTATAAAGTTTACATACTTTTCACTTCAACAGTAACCAGTTCAGGCGGGTCTATTATGACGGAATGAAAGTTCTGATATGCAGTCTGCATCTGTTTACTATTTGAGATCTATTTGTTGGGAGATTAATGGTCTAACATCTTAATCTATCGGTTTGGTTTTCCCATGATCTGTGTCTTCGAAAGTATGGTATCTGTGGTCTAATTGGACTGCAATTTCAACTGTATACACCTTGTGTTCTTCAACTTCAAGGTTATGATTGCCAAGCAGCTGTGAAGAGCACCTTCATCCCACTATCAGTCCTAGCTAGTCCGGCCTCTCTACGTTGCTGGATTACCAGTGCAAATGCCTTGGGTGTTCATTTTCTTTTGGTTTTACCCTTTCCTTATGTTGAGGAGCTGTGTCAGTAGATTTTAAAAGTCTTGTCAAATAATGTCCCCGTTGAAACTATAACTAAAAAGACGGTGAGCGTCGGGCCCATTTATTTTCTTTCATTCTAATATAAATCTCACGACATCAGGTCTAAAAGAGGAATAAATTGGCGAATTATTGATGCTTATTCTTTTGGAAATCAGATGAGGCAAGGTTAATAGTAGTTAATATGGTTATCACTGAGGAAGTACTGATTATATAGCTCTGCTGAGCTCTGAGTCCTGAGGATGATTATCAGCTTACGACTGTCTTACAATGTGGCACAATCCTTTCTTATCTTTCATTTGTAATCCTTCGTTTCTACATGCGGGAAACTTACTGGGAAATATCAAATATTTACTCTTGGAATACGATGTCTGTTTCCTTGCTAATACAGAAATTATTTTCAAGTATCGTTCAATGGTTTTGATTTTCCTTTCCAGATTTAGTTTCCTCGTAGTGAAAGCTGAGGTGGATAAGGAGTTTTCCTCTTTGACTATGAAAGCGATATGTCCTCGTTCCAATCTACGTTTTTCTGTTCCTTCTGGGTTATATCTGATGCCAAGGTGACAACATCCTGTTCATCTCCTCCATGCATTGGTGTGAGAGTATGATGTCTAGATATGTTATCACAACGAAACGGGTCTACGTTAGTCTACCCAGTGTACGTTACTGCTGCTGCTGAGGTTCAATCTCCTGAAAATTCCCTTATGGTCATCACTCCTAGGGAGTGTAAGGTCCAAGATAAGAGCCAGGTACACAGTGAGTGTATGTACTTTTAGAATTATACTTAAGACCTGAAGATGGTGTTAAATTGTTTGCAAACGTTGTGGTTATGATTTGAATTCGAAGGCTTTAGTGACCCCAGCAGCTGACAGCCCAAAAGCCCAACTGATCAAACAAACAACCGTCTGTCTCGCGATCTTGATATGATTACATAATTATTTGGGTGACGTTGATGTTATGAAAAAGATTCTTTCTTTTTTTGCAAAAGTTAATTATATTCTTTTCCTTATTCTGTCGTTTGTTGCCTTGGGGTCTATCCCACTACAATGGAAAAGTTCTCTTTATTTGCAGTCCTACATCTTGTGGTTAATTAGGTGTTCCTTCCATCGATTTCACAACAGTCTAGTTTCACAACAGTTTAGGTAAACCACACGGAAATTCAAATAAAGTTTTTTTTTTTTTTTTTTACCTTCCAGTCTACAACCGCAATGTGGTCACATGATAGGAACGGGAGGCACTGATGCCTATTTGATCAAATGACCTACTAAGAGATAAGTCATTTTCTAAGTCCTACCCTAACACGAAAAATAAAATAAATAAGTGTCATTAAGATCAGCAGGACTTAGATAAAGCCAACAGATACCGAAAATAATAACTGAGCTTAAGAAAAGCAATGAGAAGTCTGGGGCACAGGTAGAACAGAACTGGGTCAGAACCACGGCTGCCAGGGAGAGAATGGGTACCTGAGGACGCTGCAGGAGGGACAGAAAACGGGATTAGGAAAGTGGTGTCTGAGAGGGACTTACTTTTCTCCCACTTCTCCCTGAGGATGGCGAGGGAGGACATGATCTTGACCCGGTGGGCCTGGTGTCGCACGCCCAGCTCCTTGACGGACGCCTCGTCGTAGTACAAGATGTCCTGCAGGGAAGACGAGCCAGTGGTAAATAGTGAACACTGCGAGGATAAGTGACGAGGAAGTACTATGGAGAGAATTTCAACTGACAAAGTGGCACTTACGTACTACAGAGAGAATTTCAACTGACAAAGTGGCACTTACGTACTACAGAGAGAATTTCAACAGTCATTTCCAGAGCTAAAGTGAAAAAGAAGATTCTTCTGTTTTCCATCATCTCTTGTACAGAGGAGATTTCCTCCTCCTCCAAGCTCAGCTACACATGACGCAGGCGTCAGTACTTGTGATGTTTACAGTTTTGCTGTACTTATGACAATTATCGATTCCATCAGTTATGTCTTACACGCTGGTTGTGCCTCATGAGTGCAATTTTCCTGTACACACTGGGAACCCAACATTTCAATATCTTACCATATACACATAACGGTGTATCTCTCTCGTACTACTACTACTATTACTATTACTACTACTACTACTACTACTACTACTACCACTCCTACTATCATTAATATCATTATCATTACACAGCAACAAAAACTTCTCTGTCTTTGTATAATATTCATAATCGTCGTCTGTCTTTGTTTTTGGCTGTACATGGCGGCGTCGTCTTTCGTCTAACAACTTCCCGTGTTCTAACGTCGAGTTTTCATCGACCATAATGAAATCTTAGAACAATTAAACTTGTTTGAATACACGGGTCAACACGGGCGGGTCAACACGGGCCACGTGAGTTCTCAAGGGGGGAGAGGGAATGTCAGGGCCACTATCATCCCCGAAAAAAATAATAGGCCAGTCTTTAAAAGTTGATTAAATGTAAATCTGAAATATATGGTATAATTGTTATTGGACGGTGGAGGTGAGTGAGTGGCGATGGTAATAAAGATCGTGGCTCTAACTGATAAAAAAAAAGGGTTAATAAAGTGGCCAGTTTTTAGACGCATGAATGTAAGGTCATATGTGTTTACGTCTTTCTCATCTTATCACACTGATCTATGACTCTCTGATCTCCTCCACTGACGTAAACGGCCTCGTTGGAACCCGGTGGTCTGCTGCTATTTGAATGCCTTTTTCTGCTATGCCAAACATCACGTTCTCAGCACTCTCAGTCGCTCGCCACAGTTTAGAATCTCCATGGTTCTTGCAAGTTCCATTTGATCTTGGCCCACTTTCCAGTTCGATAATTCCTTCCGTCTCGGTACGTTATTTTGCCACACAAGAGTACGGTAGTGGGGAAAGTATAAACGCACTGAAGAACATCATCATCAGTTCTGCCTGATATGAAGGTCAGGACGACCAAGCCCGCTGCTGTAGTGTATTAAGGGGTAACGGTTGATCTGCTGCTCTTGCGAGGGCCATGACGTACTCAGCGGCGGGAAGTGCTGCGTAGTGCCAGACCACGCGGCTACTGACGCCACGTCTCCCACCATATATGGGGTCAACCCAGGCCTCCTCTGACTCAGTTAGCGTTGTGGGACCGAGAGGCAGGTATGTGGTGAGGGAAGGCGTTCAAAAGACATTCCCAAGAGGTTGGTTGGTCCAGGAGGAGAATGCGTGTGCCTGATCGCAGCAGCCTTCCCAGTGTCCTGTGGCGTGGTGGTGGTGATAACAGCTCTGTGTGTGTGACATGGGAAGACCCAGGCGTAGAACGTAGAAGTTTGGATAACCTACGATGAATTTACACTCACTTAAGAGGAGGAGGGCTAGAGGGGATGCGATTGAACTTTTTAAGTGGGTGAAGGGCTTTAATAAAGGTAACATGAATAAAGTTCTTAGAATGACACCTCCGGATAGGACAAGAAATAATGGATTTAAATTAAAAAAAAAATAGATTCAAGTCGGATGTGGGTAAATATTGGTTCGGGAACAGGGTAGTACATTAATGAACAAGCTGACAAGTACAGTAATGGAAATGGAAGCTGTCTTTCGGTAACTTTAAACGAAGGTTGGATGTTCAGGCAGTTGGTTGTAGGGTGGACAGACTGATGGTTGTAGGGTGGACAGACTGTTGGCTGTAGGGTGGAGAGACTGATGGTTGTAGGGTGGACAGATTGATGGTTGTAGGGTGGACAGACTGATGGTTGTAGGGTAGACAGACTATTGGTTGTAGGATGGACAGACTGTTGGTTGTAGGATGGACAGACTGATGGTTGTACGGTGGACAGACTGATGGTTGTGGGGTGGACAGACTGATGGTTGTAGGGTGGACAGACTAATGGTTGTAGGATGGACAGACTGATGGTTGTAGGGTGGACAGACTGATGGTTGTAGGGTGGGCAGACTGTTGGTTGTAGGGTGGACAGACTGATGGTTGTAGGGTGGACAGACTCAGGACCTGCCTAGCATGGAGCAATAGGCCTCTTACAGTGTCCTCACTTCTCATGTTATGTAACTTTCGATCATCAACACCAGTTCATTCTGCTGGCTATCACCTGCGTATCTGCTCTTCCATTCTCAGCGGGCCAAAGGCACTTGTGTTCCTTGATCTTACTTAGAATATGAACATAAATATTCTGTGTTTGTGTCGACAGAAATATTCTGTTTGTGTCTATCTCACTGAATGCCTTTTACTTTTTTCGTGAGCTTCATGCGACATTTTGATCTTACTATCCATGTTCTTTAGTACTTTCTGCTGAATCTCATTTCTTTGTTGAAGACATTGTAGCACGTCTTCATGCCCTTCAAAGAGAACTTCATCTTCGTACTCGTCTGTACTATTTACAATTCTTTCTCAGCGGTGCGTCATCAGCTCATTTCAGATGTATCTATAGCCATCCATCTCGGACATTCGTTTGGTACTTTGTAACTGAAGAGTGATGCCCAATGTACAGCTCATTCTTCAGCTCTTCCCACTTTATAAACTTATTGTCGAATATAAATCACCTGAGTTCACCTCATGTTGGAGTGCGTTACACTGCAGTGGAGGTGGAGATGCAAACTCGCTCTCATACTTTTACGCAACTTTAATGTGGTAAGAACCCCGTCATCACGCATGACGCATGCGTGGGCCAACCCTGGGTGGGACCCGCACGGGTTTAGAACCCTAGACGCGGCGGTACGCCAGCAGTTCACCCAGCTGTTCATCCTCCCCTTGGGGCTAGTCAATAAACTGGGTACCTGGCTTGGTTTATGAGGAATTGGAGGTATTAGGGAAAGCTGTACTGACATGTGCAAGAGAAGTGTTGACAAGAGGAAGGTGGGAAGTAGGAATGTGAGAGAACTAGGAGATGAGCATGTGAGGAAGGGTGATGGGATGACAAAAGAAAGTCGCTGGTGAGAGAGAAAAGAAAAAGTGAATACATGGTCAAGTATCTGCTGATCTCCTACCCTCCCAACACAGGCTGTTGGGTTGGGTCGTGGTGTGGTGGCCGAGGAGGGAGGGAGTGGTGGTGGTGACGAGGCAGGGTGTGGTAACCAAGGAGGGAGTGAGGAAGTGAGTGGTGGTAGTGAGGGAGGGTGTGACAGCCGGGGAGGGCGAGCATTATGGCAATAAGGGAGGGTACAGTAGCCAGGGAGGGACAGTGTGGAGGTGGTGAGGGAGAGCCTGAAGCTGCCAGAGTCTCTGAAATGATGACGTTACTTTGTCTACGTATTTGGGAAAATCTGATCCAGCGAATCATTTTTTTCCTCATCGATTCTGCTGCTCCTTGACCAAGAGCCCAGCTGTCACAGAAGTGTAAAGAATCATTTTTATTCAACATCATTACAAGAAATACTGAAACAAAATACCATGACGCTATGCTATGTTATATTCATTCATGTCTTCATAATATGCATGACGATGACAGCCACTGTTTACATCTTAATATCTAAGTACAGATGAAGCCAACACTTACACACAACAGGTGATCACTAAAGTGAAAATCTGTATTTTCTACGTTTTCACAAAGCTAATATGTAGTGACTCCCTGGATGTAACACCCATTTTCTTACACGATAATCTACATTATCAGGTCGAGAGACAAGAGACTTACGTAACTCTTATTTAAAAGTACCGCTGTCCTCCGCTTCAGGCAACCTTTCATAAATCAAACCCTCAGTCTCTTCATACATGAGAACTCCGTTTCTCCATGCATTCTAAACAACCTCAGCACCCCCCCCCCCCTTCTCTCTCTCTCTCAAAACCACCATAATTCTTGTTTCCTTTACGCAGAGCCCGCCTTCTTGTTGCTCGAGACCATTCCTCTTCCCCTCCGCCTTATCAGCGTGAGCACTCCACTTGCCTCTCACCGCCGCCACCCGGGCTAGGGGGAGCCACCGCTGGTGTGTAAACAAATCAATACTCAGACTATTTTCATCCCAGGTGTATGGGATCCCCCTCCACGCCACGGAGGTGCCGGTGATGTCACTGGCTACATCGAAACCACACAAAGATTTATTTGATCACAGCATTACATTTCTTGAAGGAAGTTTACTGAAGGACTTTGTAAAACTGAAGACTATGGAAACAGAAGTGAAAGACAACATGATTTCGGTAAAGTGTTGCTGCAGAATGATATTTTTGTAACGAAGAACAACAATGATATCTATGGCTGTAAGTCATTAACTTGTTTTCTAAGCTATGCCACTGTATATTAATACTAAACTCTATTGTTAACTATATCTACATATTGATTTTGTAGATACAACAAAAAGCTATTCCACATCGAAATGGTTTTTCTGAGGAACAAGATTCTTGCCTCCATGTATGTTTACATAAGATTTATCTTCCCTGCGCTTGAGCTGTGAGGTGTGACCAGAGTGTTCAGCAAACATCTCATACCAGTGTGGAAAACCAATGACCACTGCTGCAGCACTGGTGAAGTGTTCAGTGGTCTTCACTGCCACAGCCAGGGCTGGGCCCAGGCTGTTGGGTTTGGTCGCTGGTCGACCAAGCGGTTGGAAAACGCAGCCCTCAGGCATACGTAACCCCCCACAGCCAGGCTGGTCTGGTACAGTTCGTAGATACGTGTCCAGTGCACTCTTAAACTTCTCTACTGTGCATCCCAGGCTGTTTCTGATGGTAGATAGTAAGGTGTTGAAGAGTCCTGGGACCCGAATGTTTAATGTGTTCACTTTCTGTGCATATCGCACCTGTGGATTTCGGAGGAGGCATTTTCTAAAGTCTTCCACGCCTATTTCCGAATATAAGGTGGGAATCATACCGTCTAGGAGTTTCCAGGTACACTCTATCATATGACTCATCATTTCTTCATCTTTGAGCAGCAGATACCATAAATCCTTATCAATTATACGTCCTACAAATGCTACTGACTTCCCCACAATGCATGACCTTGAAACAAAGGCTAAGCTTAAATTCTATCCTACAAGCATCTCTTCTCTTATCCCGAGTCATGTTTCTATAGCAATATAATCAAAGTCACCCCAAACATCTTCCTGAAAGATAGCTCAAGTGAACACGATTACTTGCTGGAGGGTCGAGCTCCGTCTTCAAGGTACTCACCTCAACGCCGTCGAACTTGGCGAAGTAGTGGATGTACTGCGGAAGGTCGAGGGACGTCAGCCACGTCTTGCACTCCAGGTGAGGGCGTCGGGGCAGCCACGACATCCTGCGTAGGGAGGCCCCGCGCCGCAAGCTGGCCACCAGCGACCCTCCTGAGGGAAGGAAAGAGCGATTTTACTGCCATGATGCTGGATGGTGACGGTGTGGTGACGGTGTAGGGTGTGACGGTGTAGAGTGGTGACAGTGTGATGATACAGAGTGGTGACGGTGTGGTGATGGTGCAGGGTGGTGACGGTGTAGAGTGGTGACGGTGTAGAGTGGTGACAGTGTAGAGTGGTGACGGTGTGATGATACAAAGTGGTGACGGTGTGGTGATGGTGCACGGTGGTGATGGTGTAGGGTGACGGTGTAGAGTGGTGACGGTATGGTGATGGTATAGTGGTGACGGTGTGGTCATGGTGTAGAATGGTGACGGTGTGGTAATGGTGTAGAGTGGTGACGGTGTGGTGATGGTACAGAGTGGTGACGGTGTGGTAATGTTGCAGGGTGGTGATGGTGTGGTGATGGTGCAAGGTGGTGATGGTGTGGTGATGGTTAAGGCGGGTGCATAATATAATGACGTGGTAATGATTAACAACATAAGGTGGTGACAGTGCACAACATGATGACGTGATGACGGTGCACACTGACATGGTGGTGGTGCACAACATGATGACGTAGTGGTGGCGCACAACATGATTACGTAAAGGCGTTGCACAATATGATGATTGGTGGCGCTGAACAACATGATAACGTGGCGGCGGTGCACAACATGTTGACGTGGTGGTGACGGTGTACAACATGACGTGGTGGTGACGGTGTACAACATGACGTGGCGGCGGTGCACAACACAATGACGTGGTGGTGACGGTGTACAACATGACGTGGAGGCGGTGCACAACACGATGACGTGGTGGTGACGGTGTACAACATGATGTGACGGAAGCGGTGAATATGGTGATGTGATGGCGATGCACAATATGATGACGTGTTGATGGTGATGCACATGATGACTTGGAGGTGGTGGTGGGGCACATGATGACGTGGTAGTGGTGGCGGGGGTGCACAACATGATGACGTGGTGGTGGTGGCAGGGGTGCACAACATGATGACGTGGTGGTGGTGCACAACATAATGACGTGGTGGTGGTGCACATGATCACAGTGTGGTGAGGCACATGATCACCCCTTCCATATATACCATATAATGGTGTCTGGGTCTTATATACACTACAGTGAGAACCAAGACCCAGCTGTCTTGTTGCTCCTCTGCTGAACCGTCAAACTGTTGGAGTCCGCGGCCCGTAAGCCACCCTACCCAAGCACCAAGTCCTGGGTCGTCCGGCACTCGCACAAGCACGTTTTTCAGTGTCTCTACAGAACGACCCATAACGTGTCGTATGGCGGCAGAAAAATGTCTTGAGTCAGTTTCTGACTCCAGGATGTTCATGTTGTCTCACCTTACTGTTCTTACTAAACCTATGAAGCTCAGGGGAGACATTGTAACACTCGTTCATGACTGTCATGCCAACAGGGAACTGTAAACGAGAGTAAGTTGGAAGTCACGTCTTGCAAGACTATCCAAGTCATGACACCCCCCCATGCCGTCTGCGCCCTAGTGAGTGCAGCCGCCTGAGTGCTGTCATCGGCTGCCAATAGCTCAGGTTACGTGACGGCGTCAATGCGGGCTGGAGGAGATCATCCCCTGACTCCCTGTAACTCGGCGATATCGCCCGTCCTGAAGGGTAAGCCAGCAGGAGCAGCACACAGTAATACTCCGTCCAGGAGATTGTGGGGTGGGGCACTGCAAGGCAGATGACGCGGTGGGGATTAACGCCATGACGAGATGATGATGATGATGATGATGATGATGATGATGATGATGATGATGATGATGAGAAGGTGGTTGCGATGAAGAGCATGACGACGTGAAGGTGATGCAGAACATCATGCCGAGTTGGTGACAGACAGTATGATGATGACGAATTGATGATGATGCACAGAGTGATGGCGCGTTGGTGTTTGCTTAAAAACGATGAGGTGGTAAGGATGAAAGCACGGACGAGGTGGTCATGCCAAACATAATGATGTATTGATGATTCACAAGATGACGTGATGGTGATGTGAAAGAAATACTGACGTGGTAGTGACCCATGTTATGGCGCTACACACACACACACACACACACACATCTACACACACACCTACGTAAACAATGTTCTAAATCCAACATGTAGTCCCGAGCTGCTCAAACATGGGCCCCAAACTCAACATTAGCAGCTTTTTACCTGAGTTTCTCTTTAGATACCTTGGGTAGTGACACAGTCCTGGTGATACTAGTTTCCTTGCATGGTAAGAATTATAGAAGTTCTTTTCTCGTATCCCTGGAGACGGAGAGACAGCTGTGCCTACCACAGTGACGTCCTATCTGCTTCGAACTGAGCTGTTAGGACGGAACACCTCCGAAACCCTCGTAAGGTAAAGTACATTACGGTAAAGCTTCCTGAAGTTTAGCTCTTTGTAACTTTTCACTTAATCTAATTACTTTATGACGAAGAAAACCTCAGTCATAACAACGAATGAAAAAGAAATATCTATTGACGACAAATGTGCATTATGCCATCACTGGGTGCCTTAAATATCTGAGAAACATGCTGGTCTCATCAAATGTGCATGACAGACGACGTACGTGGGTTAGACAGCCAGATAGATGGCGGAGCCTCGAGATGACGGACCTGTATATGGATGTGACATTTGTGACGTTATGAAAGTACGTGGTACACTGCCACAGTAAACAAGATAAACTGTTGAGTAATACAAGACGCTGGTGTCTTTGTGACTGTGCTGGTCCACTGGTAAAGCGAGGATAGAACAAGATTTGGATTGAAAATGAGTTTGTTGATGATCTATCGTGACTATTACTGGATAGGAAGGAAGGCTAAGACGTAAAGGAAATACCTCGCTAAGAGAAACATTTGATGGAATTCCTAAGAGTCTACGGGGAAAATGAAACACAATCGCATGTTTACCAAATGGCGTCCTAGCTTCGTCTCTTCGTTGTATATCAACTGACTGTTATATTTCTCTTTTGAGTCTCCCCTGATGATGTGATGGAATTATACAGGAGACAAAATAGAATAATGACAAGGAAGAATACATATGGGAAAGGAAGTGGTGGTGACGATGAGATGATAAGAGTAAGGATGGGTAGATAGACATGGGATGAGGAGACAGCAGTATATGTAACAGATCACTGCTAATGATGAATAAAGATAATAAAAATGGTGAGGTAAAGCTTGGACGTTGGGTCTGTGTGGTCTGTGTATCTATGTAACTATGTAAAATGATAACGAAGACAAGCATACGAGAACTGGAAGATGAAATGAATGAATACTGGAAGACTACAGTAAGAATTTTACGGAAGAAAGAAAGAAAAATCAAGATAAACTTACAGAGAATACAAGAGAACAGAGGAGAGAGTTAATAAGGAGAACGATGTGAATAAGGACTTCCCAGCAGGAGAAGAAAGCAAGAGAAAACCAACAACAGCGAAGAGAAAGGGAAAGAGGAAGAATGAAAGTGGGAAAGTGCCACAACAACAGAGAAAGTTTTAGGGGAAAATATCGGTGTGAAGAGCGTCGGAAGTACGAAGGGGAGTAAACAATGAGAGGAGCATCTGACCGTGAGACACACAGTAGATAAAGGAAGGATGTGAGAGACAGAGAGACAGAGGGAATTACCTTGAAACTAAGGTAATAAAAACAAACAAAAGCAACAAAGACAACGAGGTGATGAGATCACAAGGAACCAAACCAACGACAACGAAAGGAAATGAGAAAGTGAACGTAGGAGAAAGGAGAGAAGGAGCGCACGGAGAGTGAAAGTGGGAGGTGGTGTAAGGTAATTACAGAGGGCCTCAAGGTGGCCTGCCTGCCTTGCCCCACCCAGCAGACGCCGCCGTGAGTCTGTGTATGGCTGGCTGCAGCCGTCATGACCCCGCTCTTGCCAGATGCCGTCATTGTAATTGTCAGCTCGCGTGACCCACGCCACCTCCCTCCAGTGAACGACCCGTGTCTTAACCCTCTCGCCAGGCCCTCACTGAGCACACGGCTGCACGTAGTGCACACGACATACAACAGTGTCGTGTAAATACTCCACACAAGCAGTACCTGACGTCACTTTGATAATATCTCACATTTGAAATTCAGGAAAAAACTACACATATTTCTTTCACTCGGAATTGAGTTCATGGTGAAGGTTCTTTCAGCAGGTGAAATGACAGTGTCCCTCGATATGAAGGTACGATAATAACTTCCTTTTTTCTTCAGTGGGTCAGATAATAA
>JAUUDZ010065505.1:0-10166 GCA_032361705.1 Panulirus versicolor
CATTTTCTCCCCGAGTGCCCGCGTATTCAGATACACAGATCGACTTTCATCTGAGGTAAATAGGTTCGAGATGATCCGAACCAGAACGAAGCAGAAGCCGTTCCAAAGAAGCTACCAGTTCCCACCAGGTATACAAGGAAAACGGGTTTGAGATGTTCCAAACCTGTACGAAGAAGCTACTAGACACCACCAGGTATCCAAGGAAAACGGGTTCGAGATGTTCCGTTCGAGATGTTTCGAAATAGGACAAAACAGCAGCTGTTCCAATGGAACCACCAGGCCCCACCAGGCTTCCCCCCAAGAAAGAGTTCTAGATATATCGAAACTGGATGAAGCAGCAACTGTTCTAAAGGAGCCACCAGGCCCCACCAGGCGTCCAAAAAGAATGTTCGAGATGTTTCGAAACAGGGCGAAGCAACAGCTGTTATAAAGGAGCCAACAGGCCCCAACTGAGCGAGGCATGTGTTCGTCAGGAAATCCAGGACGAGGAATTGTCTTAGGAAAGAAACTCAAAGTTTTATTTCTCTTTATGAGGAAGAAACTTTCCTCAGAAGAAGGATGATTCATTGTTGGTAAGGTGTCTCATCTGCTTCTGTTCATTTGTGGTGCTTGCCCAAGATGTCGCTTCCTGACTCCTTCAGAACAACAGTACGACCCTTGAGTACGACCTGTGAGTAGGACGGTACGACCCTTGAGTACGACCTGTGAGTAGGACGGTACGACCCTTGAGTACGACCTGTGAGTACGATGGTACGACCCTTGAATACGACCTATGAACACGACGGTACGACCCTTGAATACGATGGCCTGGTCTTTCACCTGACTCTCCAAGGGCAGACCACAGGCAGGACCAGTCATACCCAAATGTTGCACCGTCGTGCGTACGGGTCATACCGTCGTATTCACTAGTCGTACCGCCATGCGCACGGGTCGTACCATCGTAATCTAGGGGTTAACATGATGTTCCATCTTTTCAGTAACATAGACAATCATCTATTTTCTTTTATTGTCATTTGTTCTCGAAAAAAAAAGATATACATAAAGTTTATGATTTTTTTGGTTCTCATGTCTAAATAAATCATCTGATCTTAATACTTGCTTCGCAGCACTTGTTGTCAAGGATCAGCAATCAGTCGTTCACTAAACCTGAAGTATTTAGGCAGGTGTCACCATAAGAACAAAGGTTTAGATCCTTTGAGGAAAACGTTTATGTTGTGGTTTGCTACTGAAAGCTTTGTGAGGAAACAACAATTGTGTTAGAGTAGGATTGCCAAGGAGCCAAGCATTAATAGGTTCAGCATCTAAAAGAAAACTTTCTGAAGTTGGACAAGCAATATGAGATAGAATGTTTCTAACGGTGTCATCAGCAAACAGCAACTGACTCACCTGCCAGCCCCCCTAGCTCCCAACATACTGTAAACCCGCCCCTCTATCCAAAACCCTTGCATTCACCTCCCTCACTACCTCCTCTGTAAACAGATTAAACAGCCATGGAGACATCACACATCCTAGACTCAACCCACCTTCATTCGGAACCATTGACCCTCCACTCTTCTTATTCACACACACGCCTACCTCTCTTGATAAAAGTCACCTCATTTCTCCTTGCAGCTTTCCTCCCACACCATATATCCGTAACACCTTCGACAAAGCATTTCTATCGGCTATTTCATATGCTTTCTCAAGATTCATACATGCCACTTACATACCCTTCTCTTTTTCTTGATATTTGTCAAACAGATTCTTCAAAGCAAACACCTGATCCACACATCCTCTACCACTCCCTAAGCAACACTGCTCCTCCCCAGTCTAATTCTTTGCACATGTCACCACCCTCTTATCAGTTCTCTCACATTTTCATTAACAGGTACACTCGACAAACTTATACCATTGTATTTCGAGCATTCACTCTTGTCCCTCTTGTCTTTATACAGCGTCCCTATACAGACATTCCGCCAATCCTCGAGCACCTCATCTTGAGCCAGAATATACACTAAATATACACAATCAATCCATACCAGTCACTCCCTTTCTTGGGAAACTGAACTGCAGTGCCATCCACTCCAACCGCCTTGCCATACTTCATCTCACGCAAGGCTTTCACCACTTCTTCTCCTTTCACTATATCATTGCCACGACTCTCAGTTCGCATACCTCCACGTCACAAACACCCCCACGTTTGCCATCCTGTCATGTTGCACATCCACGTAGATACGGTAATAAGAATCTATTCATACCTCTGTTACGGAATCCGAAACACTCCCTGAATACTGCTGGTTCAGTATGTATTTGTGTGGCTGTCTTGATGTCATATAATATGGCCTTTTTCTCTGACGCTAACAGTGACATTGACACTAACTCTGACACTAACACTGATATTGACACTAACATCAAAACCAATACTGACACTAACATTAACACTGATACCGACACTAATATTAACACTAACATTAATATTAGCATTAACAATGACACTAACATTGATGTTAACATTAACATTAACAATAATATTAACATTAACACTGACACGATAAGCAATATCAAACTAACACTAACATTAAGACTAGCAGTGTATATTAACACTACCATTTACATCAACATTAACACTAACAATGATAATCCTCTTTTTTATCTCCTGTCCAAGATTGTTTCATTAATATCTAATACCAAATATAGAGATACATTTATTTTATATAATATTATTATCAAAGGTTTTCATATACTTTTACTTGAATTCCAAATTTCCACTCGTACTGTAAAAGGGACAAAGAAATACGATTTCTACAGAATGCAAGATCAGATATAAGTATGTTTTTGTTGTCATCCTTTATCAAGACCCTCTCCTCTCAAAGATCACGTCGAAGTAATTCGTGTTACAGAATAATTCATAAAGAACAACAC
The DNA here is from genome assembly GCA_032361705.1 of Panulirus versicolor. Lineage (NCBI taxonomy): Eukaryota > Metazoa > Arthropoda > Malacostraca > Decapoda > Palinuridae > Panulirus > Panulirus versicolor. The sequence goes on from JAUUDZ010065505.1 coordinate 2,902, forward strand.
CAAAACATTCTACGTTTTCCTGAATTGTTGTATTTTATTAGAAAACGATGTTTACGCAAAGAAAACGTGAGGATTACTCAGAGGGCAAAAGCCTAACACAACGACTTTAAGTTCCCAGAACTGGTCGACCTCACGTAGCTATGTCTCAAGATTTTCCACGTATGACGCAATAAGCTGCAGCTGCACCTTATTGACCCAACAGTGACGAGGGTTTATCATGGGAAGGTGAGTAAGGGGGCGAGAGAGGTCAGCATTGCTTACTAACCACATTACTTATTCACTCCAGCGAGAATGATGTATTTGTAACGGATTCATTGGCCCGGTACTCACCCAGGCCGGGGAGCTACCCACTCTGGTCTATTACTGGGATGGGATATTCTCCCCACACACCTAGGTCAGGGAGTCACCCACACTGGTCTATTACTGGGGTGGTGATATTCTCCCCACTACACCAATGGTCCTGGGTTCGAATCCTGGCTTATGACCGTCTCTTAGAATACATCTATACCGTTTCTAATATAATACCTCTTACTTACGACCTCTTCTCTTCCACGTGAAAAAGAAAAAAATGGTTTTATCATGTAAATATTCATGCACAGGTGCGCGCAGACATGTGATCCCCGGATACAAGGCATAAATCAATGACTGGAAAAACTACTGCATAGCTTGCGTGGGACTATCGCGTCATGTGAGTGGGTTGCATACATACATTCACTGCCGTCTCTTCTCCTCCGTGGCTTTCCGGGTTTGTTGTCGTGTGATTTGACATCATCATTTTGATTGTGGACTGTGCCAGGCAGAGGCTTGGGTTGCTGAGCAACCAATGGCTGCAACAACCACACGGCTGCATGATGGATAGATAGATAGAGGCTACCACCGTCCCCACCCCTACTACAAGCAAACCCCTCACACTCAAGTCGCTCCCTCACCTACGTTTCGGTACATGACAAAATATATTGAATTATATGACACTGCTCACAGCTAAACATCTCGAGATTGTCCCTAGCAAGCTTACAAACAGCGTGAGACCAGTTCTGATTCTCTTATCTATCCCCGTTTGATATACGCGCAGCTAAGTGAATAGACCTACTCGACGTTTGCGTACATTGTGGGACCAAGTCGATACACAGTGACGTAAATGAGGAAGGTCATTAGGCCTGTAACCCTATTTGATATCTGAGCAACCATCTGTCACACAAGACAACAGTTAGAGCCAGACCCTTTCTCAGCTCTAACAGCTCAACTACATCCCCTACTAAAAGCTTTCCACAGTTGAAGAACGGATCTCCTCTACCTGCTAATGCACGCGAGTGCTTAACTGAAGTCTGTCTTGTCGCTGTGCCCCTGTAACAGTTAGGCCAGCCAGGGACATGAGATGTCGAGTGGCGACGTCAGTGTCATATCTTTTTTAAAGGCTAGGTGACGCAACAGGTCAAAAGGTCAAGTCTAAAGGTTATTCGGTCCAGGTGAAGCAAGTAACATTGACACTAATATGAAATATTTATATTTTCTGTTGAGGTTGTAGTATTGCCGGGCATCAAACACTGACATAATATGAAAGTGAATGTACAGTACTGGGGACCTGAGCCGTTGAGAAGCTTAATGTTATATATTAGTTATATTTCCCGACACTGTCCAACCGCCCAGGGTTCACACCGTCAAGTCCCCCATGGTTGACATTGTCCAGTCCCCCAGGGTTGACACTGTCCAGTCCCGAGAGTTGGCACTGTCCAGTCCCCCAGGGTTGACACTGTTCAGCCGCCACAGTTGACACTATCCAGTCCCCCAGGGTTGACAGTGTCCAGTCCCCAGGGTTGACACTGTCCATCCATCAAGGTTAACATTGCCCATCCCTCAGCAATATCACTGCCTAACCCCCTGGGTTAACAATCTCAAGCACTCACATGAGCACTGCCCAACCCCATGGGTTGATACCAGCCATCCACCAGGGTTAACACTTGCCAGCCACTAGGTCTACCACTGCCAAAATCCCAGCTAACTCTGCCATGTCCCCAGGGTTAATATTGCTTAGCCACTTGGATTAACACTGCCCAACTCCTAGGGATGACACTGCCTAGCTCCTAGGACGAACACTGTCCAGGCCTTAAGGGTGATATTGGCCTGCCCCTAGGGTTAACACTGTTTTGTCCCCAGGGTACACACTGTCCAGACGTCAGAGATAACAATGCTAAGCCAAAGGGGTTAACACTGCCTAGCCCCTAGGGATGACACTGCTCAGCCCCCAGGGTGAACAGTGCCTAGCCCCTAGGGATAACAGTATTCAGCCCCCGGGGTGAACACTGCTCAGCCCCCAGGGTGAACATTGCCTAGCCCCTAGGGATAACAGTACTCAGCCCCCAAGGTGAACACTGCCTAGCCCTTAGGAATGACACTGCTCAGCCCCCAGGGTGAACACTGACTAGCCCCCTAGGAATGACACTGCTCAGCCTCCAGGGTGAACACTGTCTCGCCCCTAGGGATGACACTGCTGAGCCCCCAGGATGAACACTGCCTAGCTCCTAGGGATAAGACTGGCCAGCACCAGTGTTTATTACTCAGAGATCTAGAGATGGCCAAATTAGGTTCGGTTATGTTACGTTTGGTTGAAATTAATATTTATGTATTTTGAACGATTTTGGCCTTTACTTCTGTCGAATAATCATGGTGTGAATTCCCTCACCAATAACCCCAGTCCCCATGTGGATGCCCAGAGCTGTACTTGGGCCAAAAATGAATAAGAATAACAATCGACTCAGCTGTCAACGGTTGATGTTGTGATGATCAACAAGCGCTCGAGGTTCGTGCTTGTAATGATGTGACTACAGTCTGGACGTGGCCCAGGTGAGCTCTGTCGTCCGCCAGTGGTTGAGAGGATGAGTGGCTCCTGAAGGGGACGTTCTGTTGATGTTCTCTCACTTCGCACCAAGGATACGGGAGGAATACTAACACGTGAATCTCCACCAGATTCCCAAACAAAGAAGAGAAAGTGAAGAAAGAAGGGAAACTCGCACGACTTTTACGTGAGGCTTGTAGTAACATCTGGCAATGATGGAATTTATTCCGAGGCAGGACGCTAGGCAGCGCCACCGTGTTTTGTCTGCAATGATGACTTTGATTTTGACGTAAAGACATTCTGATCACGGCTCCAAGAGGAACGCTTGAGTGTGCATGTCTCACTCTGTATATATATATATGTGTGTTTTACGACTTGTCAGATCTATTTTCAAATGTCTTGTATAGCAAGTCATATGTATATACCACGCTAAACTTTTTTTGAATGCATATAACTATATACATTAGCAATGTTCATTGCTTAACATGACTATATTAACTAGCAATGTTTATTGCTTAACATGACTATATAAACAAGCAATGTTTATTGTTTAATGTCTATAAATCCTAGGAATGTTCATTGCATAACATGACAATATAAACTTGCAATATTCATTGCTTGATATTACAGTATGAACCAGCAATATTCTTTGCATAATATGGCAATAGTAACTAGCAATATCTATCACTTAACATGACAATATAAACTAGGAATGTTCGTTGCTTAAAGTTCCTATCCCTACTGTGTCTTTCTTGCTCAAAATCAATATGTGATTACTATTTGTGTTACGTGGAAACAGTTTTACACTCGTAGGACCCCGTCTCTTAACCTGATATAAATGTACCATACACACCCACCCACCCACCCACCCACACACACACACACACACACACACACACACACCAGCCTAAGCCAGAGATTTTCCAGGTGTAAAGGTCCTTCTATGATGGATCCATGGCAGAGATTTAGCACCAGAGACACAGTGTTTGCTATCATTATAGAGGTATTATATAGCAAGTACTGAATTGTTAGATAACAGTTGAACAGGCAGGAGCTGGTTATGTTTGTTTCCTGCTGGCCTGATACTGGATCTCTTCGACATGGGTTATATCCAAAGGGAGAGTGTGTGTGTGGTACTTGAATGATCCTTAACACCTGCAGGTGTTCACGTTTAGTTGGGTTGGTGGATGGAGCTTGACTTTAGCGATCGTAATGACCCTGGTCAGTTGATAAGCTTAAAGCCCAAACAAGAACCAACCACACTTCACAACGGCGTTAGAGGACATTTTGACCTTGTAAAGCGAGGCAAAATTGATCAATACAAATTTTTTTTGGTGGACAGGACGACCAACTGCTCTTCCATCATTAGGTCGAGATACATGTTTATACGGGAAACAACGTAGGCGCTATGGCCGAGGCTTGAGAGGTAATTATGAGCTGTGGAATGAGGCTAGATTAACCAGTTTAGCAAATATGGCCAACGGGATGACTTGCTGCCCTGAGATTGGTGCATATACATAGAAGTGTGTGCGGGAAGTAATATGGGGTTTGTTACCGCGGACCCAGGCACAGTTTTCAGGTCAGCAAAGGCTAATTATCAAAAGTCTTTATCCACATTGGGCGAGACGTTGAATTGGTAATACCGTACTCAATGAAGAGTTTAAATGGCTCCTGGGGAGGACATAGTAAGGACCTAAGGCAAAACTACAGAAGACTTGGTACCTCATGGAGAGGACCTGGATACTGGGAGAACATGGAGGGAATTAATGAAGGTCTGATTAAAACCTTGGAAGACCTTGCGATGACCTAATGAGGAACTGGGAAATACTTCGGGAGTTCCTGGATGAAACTTATGGAAGACCTAGGGAATTCATTGGGAAAACCTTTCTAAGATCTGTTTGTGTTCCAAAATATTGGACTTTAGAGTTGTATCAGTTCTTTTTCATCATTGAAACAGTTCAGTCTGTATGATTGACTAAGTTTCTCATAAACAAACATTTCCTTCTTCATCTTTAATGAGAGATACGCGTCCGAGGTCATTAACTGAGGGAGTCGCGTCTCCTGCACATAATTTCTTACATTTCCTGAGGCAGTTGTGACGCAGGAGATTTGGCATAAATTTGGCCATTGCAGAAGAGACGAACACTGTGTGTGTGTGTGTGTGTGTGTGTGTGTGTGTTTCAGATTATCAAGTCAGGGTGCTGGACTCAAGACGTAAAGAAAACATGTGATGAGATGCCAACGTTCACTTGTGTCATGAGTTTGGTAGTTGACCTCTGATGGCATGACTGACCTTTTCTGACTCAATGAAACCCTTTCCCATAACATTTATATTTACTATTCTGGGATTTAATAAAATCTATGTAGAACTGTTTTAGCAAAGATAGACACATAAGAGTTGAATCTTACCTATTGATATTTTTCCATGATACACCAGAGTATATCACCGCTCGTAATACAGTACAGTATAACACAATTCATATGATTGTAGAGCAAAACACAGTTACTGATTACGCAGAATATAGCATAGTTCATGATAAAGCAGAGTAGAAAACAGCTCATAATACATGAGAGTACATCACAGTTCACTATACAATAGAGTATAAAACAATTCATAATATGGTAGAGTATACAACCTTCATGATAAAGCATAGTATGGTATAGTTAATAATACAACAGAGCATAACACTGTTCGTTATACAGCAGAGATTAGCACTGTTCATTATAGAGCAGGTTATAACACTTTTCATTATACAGCAGAGTATAACACTGTTCATTGTACAGCAGAGAATAGCACTGTTCATTATACAGCAGAGTATAGCAGGACTCATAATACAGCAGAATAAGCACTGTTCATTATACAGCAGAGAATAGTACTGTTCATTATACAGCAGAGTATAACAATGTTCATTATACAGTAGAGTATAGCAGGGATCATAGTACAGCAGATCATAACACGGATCATTATACAGAAGAGTATAACACTGTTCATTATACAGCAGAGTATAGCAGGGCTCATAGTAGAGCAGTGTAACACAGGTGGACAGTCGCTGGTGAGGTGACCACAGCCTCAGGAGTGAGAGGGTTGTGTCAGGAAGCAATATGGTGCACTTCTCTTGGCTTGATGATTACTAGAGGTGAGACGTGTTTGTTTACTGGGGTGGCAGACACTTCCTCCTCTGGACGTGGACACTGCTGATGGTTTCTGGGTGGAAGAAGTCTGCTCAGATGCTGGGAACCTCTGTTGGCTTGGCTGACAGAGGCTTTGTCATGATTTTCATTACCTTAAAAGACATTTTGGAGAGGTCAATTAGGACATCCTCCAAGGTGCTGTAGTCTATGATTGCGCGGGTCTCGAACCCTAGCCGTACACATGCCTTCTCAGAAAACAAACTGGTAGTCTCTACACGAGCAACTTGGCAACCATTATGGCCCAAGTCAATGCACTTCTGAAAAGTTGATAAGTGTACTTCTAATCAGACGCCATCAATAAGTTTAATTAACTAATGATTTATATGTAATAAAACTATCATATTAAAGTTATCAGCTATATTGGTAAATAAAACATCTTGGCATAAGTTGTCAAAGTAAGGGATCTGGCATATTACATTCTGTCCAAAAATTATACAGAAAATAACTAAGTGACGTAACCCAACATGACTGAAAGTAATGTTATATAATAATGTGATATGATAAGGTAAAGAAACCTAACCTTAGTTAGGGGGACATTATACTCCATAAGATAACTTATAGTAAAGCAGCTTTTTAATATAATATAAACAAGCATCACTAAACTTGATTTAAGATGAACTGATATACGGAAATCTTACAAAAATCTCACACGTATCCCATACCATCTACCCAGCAACACTTTCCCCAGCCATCAGTACCACCTTCCTTATCTTTCTTGTCACAACAACGAATTCATGATCCAGCTGGTCCTTCAGCCACCAACACCACAATCCAGCTGGATCTTGAGCCACCCACACCACAACCTAGTTGGTTCTTCAGCCACTCACACTATATCCCAGCTGGATCTTGAGCCACCCACACCACAACCCAGCTGGATAGTGAACCACCCACACCACAACCCAGCTGATTCTTCAGCCACCCACACTACATCTCAGCTGGATCTTGAGCCACCCACACCACAACCCAGCTGGTTCTTGACCTACCCACACTATTTTCACCACAGCAGACTGCTCTCCCCATCATATCTGAGTCATCAACTTACCACACCACCACCACCACAACCATCACCAATGGGTCACCAACCTACAGCATCATCATAATTGCCGGGTCAGCAGCCTACCATACCACTACCACAATTGGGTCATTAACCCACCACACCAACCCCATAGCTAGATCACTCCCCACCTGCACCAATGCCGTGAAAATTCCTCGGCGACAGTAGTCCGGGTGGACGCAGCCT
>JAUUDZ010065516.1:0-10166 GCA_032361705.1 Panulirus versicolor
TATATATACAGGAAAAATGGCCACAGTAGAATATAGAAACTTGAGCGGACTGCACACCAAAAGGTTGGAGTAAAAGTTTTAGTAACTTGAAGCTACTGTATCTGTAACGTTGAGTCCTTATCTACACATTAACCGAATTTAAAGAAAAAAATATCCGCACGGTGAACGTAAGCTAAAGAATCTGTGTCCTCAATTTAACCGTAAAGTTAAGAATTCATATCCGCACAGTGTCCGTAAACTTGAAGATTCACTTATCCGCACGGCGCCCGTGTCCGTAAGCTTGACCTTTTCCTATATCTTTGTTCTGACTGATGCAAGGAAGCAAATCAAATAGGACACGGTTGAAAGATATCTGTATTTTTCAATGTTTTTCTTTTCATTAATTAGAGCACCATTTCCTTAAAATAGGCGTTCTTTTACATTTGATACAAATTCAAATAAAAAGGGGAGATTGCGTAATAGACTTAAATCGTCCGCGTTGACCCTGAGTGTACGTCATTCATGTAAACACACCAGTCGCGTTACACCAAATCCAACAACATTCGGGTATGAAAACCAATCTAACACATATCTTTAAGGTTATCTTCTTTCCTTTATGGGACTTATGAAGAATCGAGGAATACATGAGCTAGCCTTAATTATGACTTTCCTGTTGGAATGTAGCATGGGGAGGAAGTAGATGTCCCTGATGGTGCGGGAAGAATTCCTTTGCCTGGTCTGGGATGCCAGTTGGTCGGGTGTCGGGAAGGTAACAGGGCGCGTCACAGTCTGTGACAGTGAGTCATTCCCACCTTGAGTCCTGAGGCCTCTTCTGTTAAGTGTTCTTGTGGAAAGCGTTCGTGTGGAAAGGTACTGGCAAACTTTCAGTGGATGTTTAAAGTTATTTATATTCGAATTGTTGGCAGAGGTGGATGGTAACAGAGCGATAGGGGAAGTTTGTTTCGGTAGAACTTAACTAATTTGAACTAGAAATAGGATTCACTGTATGTGGGTTTATCTTTTCCTTTTCGTATCAGCATGAAAGATTTTAGGAGAGCTATATTCTTATTTTTTATAAGATGATATTAAGTTATCAGTATTTTAAGAGTAATACAAGCTCGTTGAGAAAGTACATTGGTTAGACGTGTATTTGACATCAGTGATTTTATTGTACAAATGCATTCATTTTATGCATCTTTTCATATTGATGTCAAAGACTTAGCAAGAACTGTGGATGCTAACACTTTTGAGCTCTTTAAGGTGACTTCATCAGTTATGTGCCTCAAAATATTTGTTACGGTTTATCTTATTTACTGTTCAAAAACTGAAATTTCAGCAATTTAAATTTTGTGTAGAAAAGCTGAAGTAGGTACTGCATAGAAGCTCATAAAGTTTTTTTTTGGAGGGACACATTGTTTATGGAATAGTATGATGAAAAATCTTGTAAGTAAAAGTTTAGTGCTACATCACTGTTAATGTTGGTTATTGAGTTATTTTGTTTTTCAGTGCAAAGTGTATTGGCAAGAGAATACAATGAGATACAGAACAAAATGTTTTGCATTATATTTTACTGAATGATACATAAGGCCATAGCAGTTAAGGTTTTGTGTATTTTGGGAGAATGAGAGGTTAATTACTGCAAAAGTAGGCAAAACACCATTGAAAATTCAACATATCATCAGTTCTTCATAGAGGTTGGTATATATCTTACTGCTCAAGATGTAAGTCAGAATTCACAAGTTACACCCATTGTTGAGTATTGCATACACGTTGAATGGCAGTGAATAGGTGACAGTCTGAGCTACCATTTGACTCCCTGCAGCAGACTAATCTAACGTTGATGTATTTATTTCGACTACCTTTTGAGTATCAGGTGGGGTTTTTCGTAGGTTCTCACTTCTTTATGTGCCTTATCCACATTTACCTTAATCAGCCCCACATATTCATGTATATGACCATCACTACTCTTGCTGTTATACCTTACTGTTCACATTCAGTAAAATATATTTTCCAGTTCATGCTTTGCAACTGATATCATATTTTCTAAACTCTACACTAGAATTTTGGAATAGAATTATTTATGTATCCAAGGCAAATAGTGATGCAGAATGAGACTTGACTTTTACATTGTGATCAAAAAGATTATAATAGAATTCAGCTGATTGAAAAATCCTTGAATTTGTCTTGCAGCAATACTGCACTGTGTAGAGAATCCAGTGTTAAGAATGGCAAAGCATGATTTGGATCATTAGTTAATTTATCAGAAGATAGATGCACATGTTTTAGTAGATAGAATTTGATAAAATTGGGACCAGTGGATTATTTACACTCTCCTACTTCCTTAAGGTAAAGAAGGTAAAGTTGTTACAAAGTTAACAGGGCTTCGAACTAAGGAGAAGTTATGGTAGTAAGACCACTCTCTATCCACTGGACAGATTGTAAGAAATCAGTTATTACCACTTTTGTTAAAATCTGTCATCTTGAACATGAACAGGAGGGACATCTCTGGTTCTCTAATAAAAGTAATTGGTGTAATCCTGCAAATGGATGACAACAGACATCCAGCAGTTGCTTTTTTCCGTATTCTGTAGAGCTTTGATTGGATTGTAAGTCAGTTTACACACTGATAATTACAAACTGATAAAAGCACTATAGAATCTTGACAAAGCACTAGGTAGCTATATGTTGTCAACTAGCATCCTTCCTGGGCTGGTGCAATATACAACTTACCTTATTGTTGGTTATACAGTCTTTTGGTATTAGTAACGAACTGGTCCTCTCACAATACATAACACCTTGTAAACAAAGAATGCTAAGAATTTGATTAATACTGCTGCCCCCTTTCTTAACTGGGTACTGGATCCCACACAGCAAGCTACACCCATTCAGTGCCACATGACATGTGATCCGTCATAGAAATTTCATTATGGTTGCTTGAAAAGAATATTATTCTTTGATAACATAATTATCCCCCTTTTTTCCAGAAAGAAACAGATTGCAAATCCTATTGGGTATTCTGATCCTTTAAAAACAAATTGATATTCCATATGTCAGAGAATGAAATAATGTAACACAAACTAAAGGTGTTAGAATCCATCTGAAAGGTGCCAAAATATGTTTATAGAGATGTCAACACCTATCATGTATTTGGAAAACACAGATTAGGTTGTCTTTCCATCTCCCTCTCTAATCTTATGGTGCATGGCGCCTTCGACTAGTATGAAAATAAAGATGCATGTCCACCGAAATCAGGGAAATTAGCTAACATTAGACTGTGTTTATGTTTAGCAATCTGAAATGAAAGTTATGTTTTTTATCCCAGGTTTATTGTACTATGCTTTGTATTACTTACCTCCAAGTTGTCCCACTCTCTTATAAACCTCCTCACTATCAGTTATTCCTTGTCAAAAGAGTAGAAATATCAGTATAAATGAAAACTCACTCTTAAATCCTTAATTTCATACATACCAATGATTCCATGAGAGTAGAACAAAGATTCCAAAGCAAGAACACTCGTGTTATTTTCTGGTGTTACCGATTATCGTTTTGATAATGATTTAGTTTAGCTCTGCATTACTATTAGCCATGTGTTTAGAGCTGCAATGCAGTAACAGTTGTGAGCATGATTTTAAGCATTTAGAATATCATACACCTGTCACCAACAGGATATCAGAGAATATTTGTACATCATCTGAGTGGAAAGCCAGATGTCATTGCTCATTGTTGCAGTTAGTTTTAGAATAAAAAAAAAATTCCAAGGTATTAGTTTAGTCTTTTTGTTGCAAATAAATTTGTTTGTTTATTTATTCATTAAAGAAAGTTCTTTCTGTGGAACAAAGAAACATGTATGTAAACAAATGTGAAATGTGTAAAAGATATGTAAAGCTGTGTATTTGTATTGTGAAATGAAAAATCTCAAATTGTGTAAAGTGAGTAGGTGTATGATATATAGAATGCAATCACCCAGAAAAAAATATTATACTCACGTTAAAAAGGAACATCCATGCTGCTGGTATAGGCCCTCCCCATCTACTTGACACTCTTCCCACACCAACATAGCAGAAAGAAGACTTGTTTTCTTGGTATTTTCCCAGTAATGTACAATACTGTATTGACAATCTGTAAGGAAAAAGTATTTCAAAATTTTTGTCTCTTGGGTGTGTATCACTGACAATCCCTTTCTTTAACCCTGTTTAAATTGTAAATATACATGTCAGGAACCAGTAGACTATGATGTATATGTACGGTCTGTAATTTGTGCCTAATGGATGACCATGGTATTGAACACTGAAAGTTGCCAAACATCATTATCATGTGAAAGAAATGGCCCTGGGCAGAGCTGGCCAGTGTTATCAAGGATTCATTTACCTATTAAGAATTATTCCACCAGCATGTACCACGTCTGGTTGTCAGATTCACTCACTCATTTGATCTCGCTTACATAAGAGACAGGGCTACAATGGGATATTATATTTGATAAAGAACTTGAACATGACAGTGATGAAGGGATCTACAATCTGATAAAATGAAATTGGTGATAGTTGTGAATTTTAGGAAAATGTAATGAGTCTAATTACAATAGTGAGGTTGAGGTGACAAAGTGATTTGTAGTGGAATTGGGTTCAGAATTAAAAGTATATAACTGAATACAGCTGAAGTCAAACAGCAACAGACCACTTAACCTTAATTAATGAGGCTGTTTGCAATACTAGAAGTGATCAGAAAGTCATTGATTAATATGGTAGGAGTAGAAAGATGCAAGTTTTCTAAAGAGAAGACCTGTAAACTTACTGTATAGTTAAGGAAATGCAACTAATGTTAGTCGTGGATTTGAAGCAAGATATTTATGAAGTTTGTACTTATAAGTATTGATGGTATTGCTTTCAACTAATTGCTTTTGATAAATCATTCCATATTTAACAGTCCTGTCAAAGAAAAAGTACTTCATCTCATTTAAGGTAAAATGTTTGCCCACAAGTTTGTAACCATTTCTATGAGATTCTATCGGATGAATCTGTCATTAAGTAGATTTTGAGATTAAGATCATCAAAGCCGCTAATGATTTCGAATACCTATATTAGATCACCTTTTAACGTTATCTTTTTTGAGCTAAATGAATTTGTTTCTTTTATTCGGCTCATAAAGATATATTTCTCAGACCAGGAGTCTACTTGATGGTTTGTCTCTGTACTCTTTCCATTCTGTGTGTGTCTTTCCACAAGTAGAATGACCAAAATTTTACACAATTTTCCAGAGTGCAAATAATTTCTTGAGACTTAAATTCAAAAGCCTTTCCTGTGAATCCAAGAATTTTTTTCACCTTTTTTTTACAGCACCAGTGATTATCATACCTAAGTGCATTTCCTTGTTTACTATTTGTATTTCAACTGAATTCATATTGTAGCTTACATTTTCATTTACACTACCAATATGTAAAACTTTGCACTTATGAATATTAACATTCATTTGCCACCTATTTGCCCAATCCATTAGTCTGTCTTTGGCAGTTTAAGCTGCAGATGTTCAGTTTCTGTTGTAGATTTATTTCCCAACTTAGTATAATCCACAAAGTTAGATATCTTACAGTGCAGCCCATTATCAATATCATTAGTATATATGAGAAAGAGAACTGGTCCCAAGACTGATCCCTGTGGCACAGCACTTGGTGCATCTGACCACTCATCAATTATTTGTTTACAGCCTGTTTGCCAATTTCCTAACCATTGAAGTACAACCCTATCTATACTGTGTGCCTTAACTTTTGTTAGTGACCTTTGTTCTAGAACTTTATTAAATGCTTTTTGAAAATACATATAGACGACCTCAACTGCCCTACTTTCATCATGCACGATGATTATTTCATAAAAGAAATTGAGCAGATTTGTCAAACAAATTATTCTGCCGAAAGCCATGTTGAGAATTCTTTATTATGTGATGGCCTTCTAAATGGTTTATATTCCTGAATGATGGTTTCCATTAATACAAACTACAGACATAAGCTAAATGGGCAATAATTGCCGGGTAGTGATTTATTACTTTTTTGAATATCAGTGTTACTTTGGCATATTTCCATTCCTCAAGAACATTTCTGTAGAGCAGAACTTATTGAAAAGAGTAGCCAAGGGTTTCACCATATTTAGTTAAACTATCATGAATTATCCTATGTTTAATCACTTATTACACTGCTCTTATGTTCATTTTAGCAAATGGAAAGGGTTATGTATACAAGTTTAAATTTGTTAGAATGTAGTCAAGATTCTGATCAGCATATGCATAGGTACATGAATGATCCATTTAGTTATTGTTGTATAAGTTCCCACTCAACTCTCGAACATTTTGAAATTTGAAAAGCTTGCTTTTTAGAATCACATAACTTGACACTGTTGACCCTGATATCTCCCACAGTTGAATATTAATAAAGTGAAATGATGATAACACCTTGATCAGTTAACTGTAACAGACAGTAGAAGAACTTAATAACAGTGATGATGTGGTCTGGGATATTTAGATTTTTTTAAATGAATAATTTTAGGTTTCAGTGAGTAAATCTACAAATGTGGTAAGCCATTGGCATGTTCATAATGTATGTTTACTTTTATGAAGTTCTCAAGTGAATGGATAAATACTTGGTTCTGGCTTGATACATATAAAACACAGGAGCTAACCATCACTAACAGTGGTGTGTTTAATATGTCAGTGCTAAGGTTTGCTTTAGAGAACTTATAGTGGTCTTTCAGCATTTAGAAGTTAACAGATGAACCATGGTGTTTAACCACTGCTCTTTTTCTTAACAATTGGATGCATTAAGATTATGTTTCTGATTTTTTGTATTTTTGAATTACCAGACTACCAGGATGGAAAGGTAATAGTAATTGTAGCACGTAGAGCATTTTGCTGTAAAACAGTAGTATCTTGTAGGTCGTACAGCTTGTAAGGTGTACACTGAGCGGTGTTAGTATCATTTGTGCAGTACCGTGTATCTTGTTCAGTATTTGTTTTTCACATTTTGATAATTTAGTTCAGTAGTTCATAGTTTCAGTTAAATGTTTTAAAACTGGAATAAGACATTTTTTTTAAAAAGAAACTGATTTTGGGAACAGTAATGGACTTAAATGAACACAGTTTTATGTAATATGCAGTTATTGATGAATCTGATAAGTTTATGCAATGCAGTTACATGTTGGAAATAATAATGCTTTTGGATTTTCTAGAAAGATGTAAAGTAAGTTGAATAGGTTTTCCATTCCTCACTTCATATTACTGATGCAGTAGAGGACGTTTGGATCATCTGTTTGCATTGAAGAATGTATGTGACAAATACTTAGAAAAACAGATGGATTTGTATGTAGCATTTATGGGTCTGGAGAAGGCATATGATAGGGTTGATAGAGATACTTTGTGGAAAGTCGTAAGAATATACTGTGTTTGAGGAAAGCTGCTAGAAATTGATATTTTTGTCTTTTCTATCAAGGGTCTCAGACTTTTGTACGAGTAGGAAGGGAGGAGAATGAATGGTTCGAAGTGAAGGTAGGCAGGGACGTGTGATGTTACCATGGTTGTTCACTTTGTTTATGGATGGGGTGGTGAGGGAGGTAACTGTGAAATTCTTGGACATATGGTCGAGTGTGCAGTTTGTTGGGGATGAGAAGGCCTGGGAAGTGATTCTGTTGTTTGTTGATGATACAGCAGATTTGAGTGAGAAACTGCAGAAGTTGGTGACAGTTTGGAAGAGTGTGTGAAAGGAGAGTTGAGCGTGATTATGGATAAAGGCAAGGTTACTAAGTTTAGCAGACTTGAGGGACAGGTTAGTTGGGATGTGAGTTTGAATAGGAAAAACTAAGAGAAAGTGTAGTGTTTCAGATATCTGAGAGTTGACATGGCAGCGATTAGAACCATGAAAGCGGAAGTGAGCCATAGGGTGGGGGAGGGAGGGGGCGAAGGTTCGGGGAGCAATGAAGAATTTGTGGTAAGAGAACGTTTTCTGGGAGGGCAGAAATGGGTATGTTTGAAGGAATAGTAGTCCCAACAAAATTATATAGGCGCAAGGCATGGACTATAGATAAGGATGTGCGGAGGGTGGATGCGATGGTAATGAAATGTTTGAGGACTGTATGTGATGTGAGGTGGTTTGATCGAGTCAGTAATGAAAGGGTAAAAGGGATGTGTGGAAATTAAAAGAGTGTGATTGAGAGACCAGAAGAGGTTGCGCTGAAATGGTTTGGATATATGAAGAGAATGAGTGAGGAAAAGTTAAGAAAGGGGATATACGTGTCAGAATTGGAGGGGAAAAGGAGAACCTTGAGACCAAATTGGAGACGGGAGGATGGAATGAAGAAGATTTAGAGCGATCGGGTCCTGAACATGCCGGAGGGTGAAAAGCATGCCCGGGATAGACTAGATTAGAACACTGTGGTATACTGGGGTCGAAGTGTTGTCGGTGGACTGAACCAGGGCATTTGAAGAGTCTGGGAAATTATTTACGTAAGGTTTGGTACACCGTTTTCATGGCTGTATATGTCTGGTGTGTAGAGGCGCTGGCTCGTCTCTTGTGTTGTGTGTGTACTGTGTATGGAGCATCACCACCGTTGACAAAGTTCTGTGGATCGTCTGTTGGTCCAAACAGTCAGGAACGTGGTGGCAGCCTTTGTCCACCTCCCCTTGGTCTCCTGTTGATATCTACTATTCTGTCGTCTTTCGGCACACATTACCTCTCCCCTCCCAAGTCATTCTTCTGCGTCTGTACTCCCTCCATTCTTATCCTTAGTTCTTTGCCCTTCCCATTCGTCATCCAGTCCCACTCCCCAGCCCTTGTCCAGTTCTTCGCCCACCCCACCTTCGTACTGTAATCCTGCGGGTTTATTCTCGTCCTCCACCCTCACCATCAGATCCCTCGCTCTCACCCTAGCCTTCCACCCTTCACCCTCCAGTTCCTCGCTCCCACCCTAACCTTTTGAGGCCGAGCCCTCACCACCTACCATCCTTGTCCTCCTACTTGTCGCTCCCATCCTCACCCTCCAACTCCTCCATCTGCAGTGTCCTTCATTCAGGCTCCATCTATATAGATTATGAATATAGGATCCTGTTACCCTCCTCCAGATGATGTCCTCGCCGCGGACCTTTAGTTCCTCTTGTATCTGGCCTTCCCGTGGACTCTCCATCTAACAGATTACTTGGACAACTTCATCACAGGCCAACAGGTCTTTTGTTATTTGCCCTTTCCATGCACTATCTTCCAGCTGATAACCTTGTCATAAGCCACCAGGTTTTCTGGACTCTATCCTTCCCATATGCTGTCTTCCAGCTGATAACCTCGTCGTAAGCCACCAGGTTTTTTTGGTCTCTGTCCTTCCCGTATATTCTGTCTTCCAGAAATAACCTCGTCATAGAGCACCAGGTTTTCTGTTCTCAAAACTTCCCATGCCCCGCCATGCTTGTGTTTCTCCCCAAAAGGCCTGTTCTCCCAAGTCGTCCTCTCATATCCGGGCTGAACCTCCCTCTGGAACCCACACAGTGTTATTGCACCTCCCTCTGGAACCCATATAGTGTTATTGCACCTTCCTCTGGAACCCACATAGTGTTATTGCACCTCCCTCTGGAACCCACATAGTGTTATTGCACCTCCCTCGGGAACCCGCACAAGGTTGTTGCACCTCCCTCGGGAACCCACACAGTGTTATTGCACCTCCTCTGGAACCCACACAGTGTTCTTGCACCTTCCTCTGGAACCCACACAGTGTTCTTGCACCATCCTCTGGAACCCACACAGTGTTCTTGCACCTTCCTCTGGAACCCACACAGTGTTCTTGCACCTTCCTCTGGAACCCGCACAGTGTTCTTGCACCATCCTCTGGAACCCACAGAGTGTTCTTGCACCTTCCTCTGGAACCCACAGAGTGTTCTTGCACCTTCCTCTGGAACCCACACAGTGTTCTTGCACCATCCTCTGGAACCCACACAGTGTTCATGCACCATCCTCTGGAACCCGCACAGTGTTCTTGCACCATCCTCTGGAACCCGCACAAGGTTCTTGCCTTTTTTCTTAACGGCTTGTTAGGCTTGCGGTCGTCTAGCCTCTCTACGGTCTGGAACATCCAGGAACATCTCTCTCCCTCTCCCACCCTCGCTCTCCCTTCCTCTGAGCTCCCCTCTCCCTCCGCCTCAACCCTCGTGCGAGGAGGTTGCGGCTC
>JAUUDZ010065527.1:0-10165 GCA_032361705.1 Panulirus versicolor
GAGAGAGAGAGAGAGAGAGAGAGAGGATGGACCCTGGCAGAAGGGTTTCGAAATAGTGTGGAGGAGGGGGGGGGGTGTTGTGGATTGGAGTCGGGGTATCAGAAGGTAGGGAGAGGCACGAGGAAGGAGAGAGGCGGTGGAAATAAGCAAGGTAAGATGGTGAGGGAGGTTCCTTACATCTGAA
The DNA here is from genome assembly GCA_032361705.1 of Panulirus versicolor. Taxonomy (NCBI): domain Eukaryota; kingdom Metazoa; phylum Arthropoda; class Malacostraca; order Decapoda; family Palinuridae; genus Panulirus; species Panulirus versicolor. The sequence continues at coordinate 185 of JAUUDZ010065527.1, forward strand.
ATGTTCTAATAAGTTGCTTAGCGTCGCTCCCTATGGCAATTATCCGTTGCAATTTGTTAGTTCTTCTTATTTGCTGTTGTTTGTTATTTGATTTGCTTTATATATTGAACGTTTCTTCACAGGAAACCTGTGTTTTGTATTCAGCAAAATGTTGGCCCATCGTGTGCACGAAACATGCAGGATGTGGAGCACAGTGGAGGGGGATCCCTGTACTGTGTTCTTAATGAGTTATCACAAAGGATCCCGTGTTGCTCCCGCCACGGTTGTTATCCTGACTCTGCTTGTTGTTGTGTGGCAGTGGTTGTACTAACTCTACTTATTACTGTGTAGTAGTAGTTGTACAAACTCTACTTCTTATGCAGCCGTAGTTGCACTAACTCTACCTGTTGTTGTATAGCAGTAGCTGTACTAACTCTACTTGTGTTACCGTGTACCAGTAGTTGAACGAATTCTACTTCATCCTGAATGACAGTCATTGTATTAACTCGATCTACTGTTTAATGACAGTCGTTGTACTAACTCTGCTTGTTCTCGAAGTCTTCACCTTCGTCTATAAAGGGCAACACCACCGACAGAACCTGCGGGAGACTGGGTTTCCGTCCCTTGCAACGGGAGGTAGCGTCACCTGCAGAACCTACAGGCGTCCAGCCTCCCATCCCCGCAGATAAAGTTGGCAACACCTGCAGCATCTGCAGGTGTTGCCAGCCTCTCATCTCCTGCTTGGGATCTTACCTCGTCCAGAACAGACCCTCGGTCAGATATCATCCTTCAAGTGAGCAATCACCTTATTTTTTACGTTCGTTCCAATGGCAAAGTCAAATACTCACTCAGCTATCCATCATATAATATGAAAACACTTAACCAGTCAATACAGAAGTTGTGGCTCAAGAAAATGATGTCCAAGAGCAAAAGAACTGATGATGTATCGTGGGGAGGATGTCACATGATGGGACATCCATCATTTGGAAGGCACAAAACTGCAAGGAATGATGCAAGATGAGGAAGGAGACTCAAATAGATGTGGAAGAAGCAGAAAAATATTCAGAACTTTTCTATAACTAATCAGGAGTAATTTGTCTGTTAAAAAGCAGTTAAGTAGGCCTCGTGTTTTCGAGGAAAGAGCTGTCAATGGTGATGCAAAGATACCGGAGAAGCTGATTGAAAACTTCAAGGGCATTTTCACAGTGAAGCCCATTGTATCCCAACATCATTGAGATGGAGTGGGGAGGAGGTCTTGGAATAATGTTGAAACATTAAGAAAAAGACATATACTTACATTTAAATGACCTTGATCCATATATGGTTCATGCTTTCGACGATGTTCCTCAATGTGTGCAGTTACACTTGACACGCCACTGAAGATATTGTTCAGCATGTTATCAAAGATAGATGTAGTAGTAGTGACAAGGAAAAACAAAGGACACAAATCATGCCAGTTTTTTAGGAAAGAAACCGAAAAAAATTTAGCAACTTCTTTATTAAATTATTTCAGGTCATATCTAGAACGTACTTCTCAAGTTACCCTGATGCAATTAAAGAAGCAAACTTCCAGAAGAGGTCCAGAGAAGGGCAACAAACCCAGCCAATACAAAAATCAAGAAAGATCAGTTAGAAATGAGGGGTTAGAGGTCATCCATTTGCCCACCATGGGAGAGAGAAGAGGAAGGAGTGATTTGATCATGATATTCAGGTTTCTTAACCAGTTTGATGACGTCAACAGCAAACAGTTCTTCATGATATGCAAATATGAGGTAATCGAGCCCATAAAGATAGAGAAATCGAGGTCATATCAAGAAACTTAGTCACTTTTTGTAGAAGATTTAGAAAGGTACTTTTATAGCATCAGAGTAGTGCAAGAATGTCCTGAGCAATTGATAAAACTGTAATTGCTAACAGCATACAAAAGTTTAAGAAGTTATAGCACATCAGAGAAGGTACGATGGATGGGGCTTCATGAGTGTGGGACTCATTCACTTTACAGTACAAATAAGTAACAACAAATCGGTAATTTCGAACTCAGAATCTCAAACCCTACAGATTTGCCCTCCCTTCTCTCACTTGCTGAAGTGCTTTTTGGGCTAACGGATATGAGTCAATGTGGAGTGTGTGGTCCGGGCTGTGAGGGATGTTGAGGTTATATGAAGTGTTTCACACTATCATGTGAGGCGTGTAATGTGGCTTGTCATGAGTGTGGTAGGAGCTACGCAAGGTGTTTGTTTTGTGTTATGTGAAGGATATGGCACGAATTATCTGAGGCGTATGGTAAAAGTTATGTAAGTTATGTGGTACAGGTTTTAGTAGGCTATTGGTATGTTGTATGAGGTATGCGGTAAGCTTTATGTAAAATGTTTGGTTCGAGTTTTGGGATGTGTGTGGTACCGATTATGTGAGATGTGTGGTACAGGTTATGTGATATTTGTGCATGTTGCTAGGTTATACGAGGTGTGTGGTACGATCTATATCAAAACCATGATAGATATAATCTTTGTTACTGAAGCATCAGTAAGGGTTTTTCAAATCACCGTTTGATAAGACGTCAAACACCTTGTGAGTGGGTGCAGATGGTAGCCAGCTAGGATATATGTATGCAGGTTAGAGGAAAAGGCAACCCTTATGTGCATAGCTTCTGTCTCATAACCACCAGAGAATAAAATGTCCTGCCATTCAACATCTTCGATGTAGTAATAACACCACAGCTTTCTACACGACTGTGGAGTAAAGCTCTAAAAACTTTCGAATTATCACTTTTAAAGAAGTATCCGCTCTATAACAGGCTTTGTGGATCCTCTTCTCAACTAAAGAAAATGAAAAATTTACCAGTGGATACTTAACCATCTTGATGACACCACTAGAATACTGTATTAACGTAGATCATTGAGATGATTATATTCCATCAGTGCAAATCTTTTATCTTCCAGAACCAAATTTATGAAATAAATTGTATATGTGGGGTTACCAGAGGATGTTCAAGCGGAGACGACTTTAAAGGAGATACAATTTCCTATCGGAACTGTTTAGGGAAGGACCGTCTATACTCGGAGGTTTCCATCTCTTAAACTTTCTCTACTGCCATGCATCTTAAACGTCTATGTGATTTCCAGAATCACTATCTCAACGCAATTCAGCACCTGCGTTCCTCGACACTGCATGGAAATCATTCGACACAATCACACAGTATTCGAAATCGTCTGTAACATTTTAGAATGTCTACGAGGATAGCACATCACCTGGTAAGATTCGACAAATAATACCTGACATCCTTGACTCCTTCAGGAGACATAGAACAATACCTGGCAACACTCTACGTCATTAGGCAACACTCTAGAACACCCTGCATGAGGCTTAAATCCCACCTCAACAGAAAAATGAAAATTTTTAACAGTCAAATAATAATTACTCAACGACTAGGTACACACGAAGTTTACCTCTGAGGCGCGAAATGTATATCAAGGTGACTTACTTATGGCGGGATGCTGAAGCGCTCCTCAGTATACACCTGCATATGAAGTGATATGGCCTTACATCAAACAGTTGCTCAGAACTGAAGTCTGATGTAAGACAACTGAAATGATGTCAACACGGACACCTTGTAAGGGTGACCTCAAATTAGGGTTTGTCCAGCTCTGTGATAAGTGTAGTCAAAATATGACAGTAAAGGGAAATGAGAGAGAAATCGTGACGATAGTGGGTAGTTAGTGATGAATATTTAAACATAAGAAAAAAGGTAACTTTGTCTACTTAAGCTTCATAGTCTCAGGAACACATGAACAATGGCTTTATTTGTACACATCGAACCTCTTGCTATCATGTATGATATACGTTACTGAAGAGATAGACTGATATGTATCTCTCCAGCAAACTATAGTACAGATAATAAGCTTTACTAAGACAGAACATACAGACACATTACTGTCACACAAAGAGGGGTGCGAGGCGAATGTTCATGGAGGACAGCAGGTGCCCGACGCTGGGACTGCAGTTAACGTGGCCACCTACCACCTGGGCAGGTGAGGGGGAAGGGGTGGGCGACGACCAGGCCGGCGTAACCCAAGACCGGAGACGTGTCTCGCAACCTCGTAACCACCAACCCTCAACCCACGCTAACCTCACCTTCCTCACTACTGTTGCCAGGACGCTCTGCCCTTCCCTCCGCACCGCACGCACCTTCTGTGCCGTACACCCACACGGACTATGGCAAAGCCAGACAGCAGAAGACCTGATGGTCGATGACGAAGCTGTCTGCCAGAGAACGAGTATCTTTAAAGCCTGATCTATTGATCTCCAAGACTGGGGTATAAAGCAACGGGCTTCTCGTTTACCACACTTTCCAATATCTCGGTCGGCTGATGGATAGTACTCAAGTCGAACCTATGTATGATGGGACTTGATATCGCTTGTAAAGCTAACAAAACTGTATGAGTGGAAAGCATGATTTAAACTGATTACTGCTGCTATTACGGTAAGGGAAAGGTACGCTATTCTGACAGACTAAAGATAATACAGTTCCAGGGGATACTGACATTATCGAGTAAACATACAAGTAACCATATTTCTTTCTTTTTCATTGATGATTGAATTGGAACGATGTGGTATACTGGGGTCGACATGCTATCATTGGACTGAACCAGAGCATGTGAAGCGTCCGGGGTAAACAATGAAAAGATATGTCGGGCGTGGACGTGGATAGGAAGCTGTGGTTTCGGTGCATAACACGTGACAGCTAGAGAATGGATGTGAGCGGATGTGGTATTTCATCGTCTGCATCTGTCGCTACGTCGCCAACGCGGAAAACGGCGATCAAGTATGCAACAAAAAAAAAAAGAAATGAACTCAATAGAACATTTGTCTTACTTGATCTGATGATACCATATTGCAATGTTCTAGGCGTATGTGTGCCGAAACTTTCACTCATATTTCCTTTGCATACTTTTCCTTTTCTCTTCCATGACGTTAATTGAATTCAGGATGTGAAAAAAGATCATATGAATTGTATGAAAATTTTTGTCTTGAAAATTTCCATAAGATCTTTTTGAATCAAATGCTTTATTGAAGGGAGATTATTGAAGGGAGATATTGAAAGGAGATTATTGAAGGGAGATAAACCTCAATCTCTGTGTCTTTCTACTTAAGCTTATTTTGAACGACCAAATATAATGTTCTGGTTCTTCTTTCTTGTATATCTAGAAAAACCTTTGCGAGTTTTTACGTCTTGAATCATTTCCTTTTCAAATGATCTTTAATCTTAACCGAAATTCTCTTAGTCATCTCAAATTGGGTCTTAGTTGTATTCCATTTAATAATTTGTATTAATTTGTACCGTAACCTTGACCTGACTTTACCTTTGCGGGTCATATCAATCAATCTATTTCCCTCTTAATTACCTATCAAAACATCCTAGTTACTGCTAACACTGCCGAGATCTCCTACAACAACTGTATCACTGATCTCTGTTAGACAATTAATACCTTCTTATAATGTGATATTGTTTTCCTTCCTCTGCCAATGCCAGTGATATCAAGATACAATATTCTAAATCTCACTAATTAGTTTAGATTCTCAACGTTTTCCTTACCTGTCCCCTGGGGTCTGAACGACCTCCCATTGTCGGACCTTCAGCTGGTGAACGTGTTCCCTCGTTTCCTAACCTGTACTACGGCTGTCTTTGACCCCTCCTTCCTGACCCTACCTGACCTATATTCGGCATTACACTTCCCAAGAACCTGCTTGATCTTTCTTTTGTTTTCACAGTTACTGATGTTTTAAGGGCAAAACATGTCAGTCAAAGTCCACCCCAGTTGAAAGAAAACGAAGGTAGAAATTAATTAAGACACTTCAAGTGTTTGCAGAATTGCCTCGTAAATGTAGAGAAAAGTTTTATGAAAAACGAATTACTTCTTGTTATCATAAATGTGATCATTATAAGAAAATCTAGTTTTATTTGAGTGAAGTTTTAACTTGGTAATTTGATATATGTGTTCGGTCGTGAAAGTGGTGAAGGCAAGCTAACACGCACATCCACATATCTTACGATTGAAGAAAACCTTATCCAAATGAGATTACACTTCACCTATAGTAATTAATAGTCAAGTATTCATACGTATACATATATGCAATACTACTATATAATTAAATATCTGGTGCGACATCCACTCACGCCTGCAGTAGCCTCCAGCCAGACACTCCTGTTTAATGTTACAACGAGGTTAAGGAACTCGACCTGTTGTGGTAACCTGGTGTTCCAGTGGGGGGGAATCCACGCATAATCTTGTTGAGCATGAGAGTCGTGTAACCAAGTCCAGTTGCCTCTCCCTGCTCCTCAGGAGTCCTGCAGTGAGCTGAGGCACTTCTGGCCTCCTGTTTGTCACCCAGGGACACTTCCCAGGGACACTTCCCAGGGACACTTCCTTGATGGAAAGCGAGTTGTGATTATGTATCATCAAAAGGAAAGGCTATACAAGGCTTAAGCGCACAGCCTCTAAGAAGTAATGAATAAGAGAAAGCTCTGTAAAGGATCTTCTGTGAGAATCGAATTTGATCATATCACTTGATACAAAAAAAAAAGGAGCATCAACATTTTGATTCATTGTAAAAGAAAACTGAAACCTTCCTGTCTTAATGTGAGCATCAGTGGAACAGGTTCCCACCCACGAAAAACAATGTGGATCGTCTTTCCCCGCGGGCAACACCACCTCAGACCATCCACGACACGCTAGTACTAATATCATCGTGATTAGCGTTCCTGATCGCGACGCATTGCCTCACGGGCTGCCCGGCCAGGGTCGAGCGCATAGGTTCGAATCCTATAGTTGCGGCAGTCGGTCCACAGTCAACCTAGCTGTTCATCCACCCCTAGGGGTTGGTCGATAAAATGGATACCTGGCTCAGGCGAGGGTATACATATATACTACACATAGCGTTAATGGGATGGCCTTGATTAGGGCCTCAACTGCCCGTGCCGTCTCAGCTAACATAGAGATGGCCATTGTTTGATTGTTTGTTTGTTCCTGCTGCTAACACGCTAAATTAGAAATTAGTTTATCATAGAAATTATCATTATGGTTATTATTATTTTTTTCATTATTTTTTGCCGTTTCTCTTATTAGTGAGGTAGCGCCAGTAACAGACAAACAAAGGTCGCATTCGCTCGCATCCATTCTCTAGCTGTCATGTGCAATGCACCGAAACCACAGCTCCCATCCACAATCAGGTCCCACAGACCTTTCCATGGTTTCTCCCGGGCCGCTTCACTCCCTAGCTCAGTCCATAGACAGCACGTCGACCCCTGTATATAGCTTTGTTCCAGTTCACTCTATCCCGTGCACGCCTTTTGTTTTTCTGCATATTCAGGTCCCGATCACTCACAGTCTTTTTCACTTTATCCTTCCATCTCTAATTTGGTCTTCTCGTTCTCCTTATTCCCTCCACTTCTGACACATATGACCTCTTTGTCAATCTCTCCTCACATACTATTATTACTGTTATCATTATTTGTATTATTGTTATTATTATTATTAGTACTATTATCATTATTATTGTTATTATTATTATTACTATTATTATTATTATTATTACTATGATTATTATTATTATCATTATTATTATTATTATTATTATTATTATTATTATTATTATTATTATCATTATTATTATTATTATTATTATTATTATTATTATTATTATTATTATTATTATTATTATCATTATTATTATTATTATCATTGTTATTATTATTGTTATCATCATCATTATCTGTCTTACTATACCTGCAAAAGAGAATTATCAGGTAGCAACAGACACTCCACATGAGCGATAGAGGCTAGTAAACAGTCGGTAACACTCCAACAATGTGTTGGAGAAGAATGTTGATCCACCAGCAGGCGGCACTCCAACAATGTGTTGGAGAAGAATGTTGATCCACTCATGTTGAACGCGAGACAATAAGGAGGTCAGTTGGAGCCTGGCATGTCCACCATATATACCTCTAAGGTGTCTTAAAACCCCAGAAATCACCATTTACATCCAGTTCAACAAATGTTCAGATTTCATGCCATGAACTTGCATTCAAGAGACCCATGAGTACGAAGGACTCATGGGTGTAGCCAGGTGAATCACAAAAGAACAAGTGATTCGGGAATTCGTTTATAGCCAGAAGGAAAATGAAACACGAAGATAATGTGGCTACCAGAATATTCACAAGTGCAATTGTGCAATTTCATGTCGTGCTGTTTGAACATTAGTTGAACTAGAGGTGAACGCTACGTTTAAATCTGGACTATTCAGATAATCGTTAAGATTAATGAATTGTTTTCACGTATACAGTAAAAGGAGAGACTGAAGCCTTTGCTAGAATGATCCTGATGCTCTTTCACGTACTCTTGAGCGCTTCCAGACGACGTACACGTCATACAGTTGCTGGAGATGTTGTGCCATCAGAGCTGGACTAACAAAGGTGGTGCCTGTGGAACAACAGGCCAGGAGGTACTACATTTCTGAGATGGTCTGTCATCAAACTTTACCTTTGTTCGACATTACTTTTTATCAATTTTCTTCAATTTTTTTTCTGGTTAAGTGACACTTCCATGTTACCATATCAGCTTTAATCTCTCCCCTTTGACTGTGTCCTCTAGATCTAACACTGCCTGACCCCTTTTCACGAGTCCCCTACCACAGTTCACGTCCTAAATGCCAAACATTATCTGTTACAGAGACAAAATCTAGAGCAGCGAGATCTATGATCTATCCTTCCCTTCACATGTAGACTCCATAATCTTCCATGAAGGAAGTATTATTCCTCTCAAGCATTTACGGTATTTCTAACCCCCCCGGCGGACTCTCCTCACCGCAGAGTTCCACCTCTTGCAAAGTCTACCTTTCCGTAATTAAAGCCTCCCATTATGGGAGGTTCAATCCCCCCCCCATCCCCCCAAACACCCCACTTCCAGCGTCCATTTTTGCTGCCACCTGCACCATTCCCAATGTACCCTCATTGTTCGTAGCGCAAACTTCTTCCTCCTTCCTAAGTTCTCTCGCTGGCTTTTGTAGACTTTTTGGAGTTTTATTTGGAGAGCTTTTGTATATTTCGATTTTTTCTTTTTTTTCATGTAGATATTTCTGGCCTTCTATCTGTATCATTTTTACGCACGGAGGTTATCTTTTACAGTAGCAGGGTCTGATCCTCCTCCTATACTCGTATGTTTACCAATTCGTGACGTGTGTTTAGGAGAGAGATAATAAATCTAAATCTGGCTCTCATTTCTTTAGTGTTTCCTCACATTCTAGATTGTCTAGTGTCATTCAGGTGCGTTCTGGCTGCCCTGGTCATCAATTCATTTGATTTATATAACCGAAACACCAGTGCAGACTTTCTCCTCTCAATTTCTCACTTGATTAATCTAGCAGCCAATGTACCAGTCACAACACTTGGTATTTCCTTGAGCGTAATTTCGTTGATTGCTCCACCTCTCACCCGTGCCTGACGACCACCTCCTCTGGAAATATATTTCTTTCCTCTTGTCAGATGATGATCTTGTTACCTCAGATATCAATCATGTTATTCTTTTTCTAATATATTCCATGGTACTTGGGTGTTATTCTGTCCAGCGAATTCCACATTTCCAGCTGTGATTGTTGTTATGATCTGGAGTCGTCTGTCTTTCTCCATTTCTCTTAAACTTTCTGCTTCCATCTCGTAATTTCTCGCAACATCAGTTGATTTACATCAAAAGGTAGAATTCGTTGTTTCCCCCGACTGCAATCGAAAGCCCTTGGCTCAGTCCACTGACAGTGTGTCACCCCAAGTTACACCGTGAGTGAAAAGTCACCTCTGGCGAGGCTGTATCAGTCTTGTCAAAAAAAGAAAAAAAAAATCTCTTTCCTAAGGAGTTCACGTTTCCTTGCTACTGGAAGTAGAGCAACCTTGGGCTGCTGGAGGGTCTGGAAAGATATTCTGTTTACACAAAGACTCTCTCTAAAAAAATGGGC
>JAUUDZ010065538.1:0-10165 GCA_032361705.1 Panulirus versicolor
CTATTCCTTCAAACATACCCATTTTTGCTTTCCGAGATAATGTTCTCGACTTCCAAACATTCTTCAAGGCTCCCAGGTTTTTCGCCCCCTCCCCCACCCTATGATTCATTCATTCATTCATAAATACAAAATATATTCAAAATATCAAGTGCATCCAAAACAGTCATAAATATTTCATGGTATGTCTTCATTTTGGGAACAGCAGATCTTTACTTTCTTCACAACAGTATGGCATGATCCATTTTGGCCTTAAAACTCACTCACAAGTAAAACAGATTTTCTAACTTCAAGGACTATCTACTCTTTATACCTTGAGATGCAAGACTATTTTTCAAAAACACTGGAACAAACCTTTACAAGAGAAGCATTGATATAATTAGTATTGGTCTCAGTAAGAACTATTCTGGAGTGATCGTATGGAAGAACATCCCGATACCGATTCAAGTTCCTATTGATTGGTGCTCTGGCCTCCGTACAAGGTAAATCAAATGTTCCTTCACTCCGTATCCGCTGGAAAGGAAATTCACACATGAAAATTGCATACATTTTTTTTCTGACATTTTAAGCTGAAAACTTTAAGAAACTTTCAGTGGCAAGAAAATCTACTGACTGATATCAGTACACATACAAATGACCTCTTATTTTGCTGTCAATTTTTTCTAAACACCAGTTATTGCACATCATTCACTCTTTTATTTGACATCAAATTTCACATGTAAAAAGACATCTAATTCTTGATACCTAATTTTGTTAAACATTTCAGTAACATAAAAAAATCTATAAGTTTTTACTCAGCATAAGGATCACAAATGCACATCATTCAGTAATTACAGTGTGAAAAACCCTGAATTTACAACACAAAGTTAAAATTCAAAGAAAAATGTTGGATACCAGACAAAAAGGGTTTGAATGGAGGAATTAGATGATACACAGTAAAATGGAATACAAGGTTGAACTCACACAATATTCTCTGATTAATTTTTCATATGTTCCATTACAAATGACAGCCAGAGACTGAGTGTGAATAAATGTGGCCTATTTTGTTTGTTTTCCTGGCACTACCTTGCTGACGCACTTCACCATGAACCATACATACATTGAATACCCTTCCCAACCTACCACCCCCCTTTTTCAATAAATTCCACCGCAATACCATCCAAACCCACTGCCTTGCCAGTTTTCATCTTCCGCAAAGCTTTCACCACCTCATCTCTGTTTACCAAACCATTCTCCCTGACCCTCTCACGTCACACACCACCTCGACCAAAACACCTTACATCTGCCACCCTACATCATCAAACACATTCAACAAATCTTCAAAATACTTACTCCATCTCCTTCTTACTTCACCACTATTTGTTACTACCTCCCCATTAGCCCCTTTCAACGATGTTCCCATTGTTCTCTTGTCTTACACACTTTATTTACCTCCTTCCAAAACATCATATCATTCTCCCTAAAATTTAATGATATTGTCTCACCCCAACTCTCATTTGTCCTCTTTTTCACCTCTTGCACCTTTTTCTTGACCTCCTGCCACTTTCTTTTATACATTTCCCAGTCATTTGCACTACTTCCCTACAAAAAGTGTCCAAATGCCTCTCTCTTCTTTCACTAACAATCTTACTTCATCCCACCACTCACTACCCTTCATTTATGTAGCTGTTTGACCAGCTGCTCTAGAGTGTCTTCTTTGATCAATCTTCCAAGGACTCTAACTACATGTTTATTTAAGCTGGTGTCAAATATGCCATTTTTGTGAACATTATCAATTCTATTTTTGTCCAGACTTTGCATCATCAGGAACATCACTGGTTTCACTATCACTGCAGCACCATATATGGTGCAGTAGTCCTCTGACAGTTGAGTGCAAGTGCTTTACATACAGTCTGGGGTTTTCAAACATCACAGGTATTGTATGTTGGGAAAAAGGAATCAGAAAATAGTCATTTTTAACTCAGACAATGTTTACATATCTTCTGCCAATATTTTTTCCACTCAACTGATCCATATCCATCAAAATGTTGAGGACAGTACATCAATGCAGGCTGTCAGGAAAGCTGTGAAAAATGTACATATTTACAGTAAAAAACACAGAGCATATAACATGAAACTATAATGTAATTGCAGAGTAAAAGTAAAAGGAAGGAAACACTGTAAGGCTGGCAGAGTTGCAACCTGGACATATATTTACCGGAAAAATCATCACACATATGGAACTAAGTAAAGTTTTATTACAAATATATTATCATAGCAAAAATAACTTTCAAATGGCTAGCAAAATGAAATTTTCTTTTTATTTACTGAATAGTGCTGCACTAGAAGATTTAACCTATAACCCTTAATCATCAGTACTGCCCCCATAATCCATCCCTAAACCCTTAAAAAAATTTAAAATCTTTAAGAATACCTATGTCATACTTTACTGACTCCTTAACATTTCCAGTCAGATACTTAAGCTAGCGGAGTGATGCCTCTAGAAGGATATTTACCCATGAAGACTCATGCTTCAATTTCATGGCAGTACTTAATCTGCCTCTGCCTGATGAGCACCTATTGCACTTCCCAGTTCTTTTTAAATTCTAATTGATATCCATGTATCAATGAACTTCTATTACAAAACAGATTTCTATAAAAGCTGCTTTACCATGTCTTAATTTTTCTGACCTAAAGCCACGATTCATGTCCTTTTTCACACTCTGGCACACCATTTACAACAATATCGTTTTCTTTCTCCCTATCATGCTCTGAATTTGCCTAGCAGTTTTTTTCCATCAAAACTTGCACAAGAAATCTAACTTATGCTTTCCTCACATACAGTATGATTTTTGCCTTGTTTCTCAAAGTATCCATGCAAGAGCTCCTTAAATTTTCTTTCCCATTATATCTTATCCTTAATTTCCTTTAACTGCTCATCAATCTCTTCATACTTTACAAATGAATCTTCCTCTAGTTCAAAAAATATGTTTTTCATTTTACTCTCTTTGTTCCATCTTTGTAACATGATTCCGAATTCTTTTAGCAACATTATTCCATACCCTGCATTACCAGTAGTGTGTCCTGATCATTACTCATCAGATATCTAAAGAACACCAACTGACCTCACATGACGTATGGTGCCACATGTAAAAAAGATTGAATATTTTTCCTTAATCATTTTGTATCACTATATCTCTAAAACGTCCCAAAGTTATGTCCACTAGTGCCTATGTATACTTTCTGTTGACAGACAGCCAGCCCTAATTGTAGCTACAGACCCCTTTATAAAACATTAATTACTGAAATCCAAAAGACACACTTGCCTTCATTTCCAATCCTTAATATAAGTTCAGACAACTATCTAAGCTTCATTGATTGATTCTTAATGCTTCATTACAAAACTACATATGTATCAAGCAATATCAAATGCTCAAACAGGAATGCCTGTACACAACCACAGCACTTTCAGAATTTACAACATTTTCAGTATTTGTTTTAAAAAGAAATGTGATTGAAACAATTTGCATGCAGCTGCTGGGAATTTTGTCTGATGTGTATGTTTATTTCCTACAAATTCAAGAATTCAATATAGTATAAGTACACCACCAAATATTAAGTTGAATATCAGCCTCTCATTGAACTATGGTAAGGATTTCATAGGGTCTGCTGATTATTACTACAGTTTTACTTAGTTTTACCACACAATATAACTGGCTATCATACTCTTTATATCACTTTATATGGGGGAAATTATGTAACAAATAATGCTCCCCTGATCTACAGCATATTTGCTGTGTTCAAAGAGTCCAGTCATATGCTTCTCCTCCACATAAGTTATAACTGGTAATCCTAAAATGATCATGCACTAAAATTTGCTACAGTACCAGCAACAGCTTTACAATAGCCGAAGTTGATTAGGCTGCCAGGTTTAGCTGGTCAGGATAGGATAACTTATGTATCACTTACCACTACTCAGCAGAAAGTTCAGCATCACATCACTGGGATGGAAGTTGCAAAACAAAATCATAAAAATACATACAGGCAAAAAACAGCTAATATAAACATAACTCCATTAATACACCAGGTCTCCTATAGTATTCCAGGTGCATTTCACCCAAAATACTCCAATCCTCTGGATTTTGATGGATATCCTTATTTAGAGAATCCCCTTATATTCAATGCTTCACGCAGCTAAATGTTTACCAGTAGAGTAGTCCGATTTCTATCAACAATGAACAATCATAACTTCTCTTCCGTCACCTAAAGCCTTATCATTTCTACCTAAGTAAATCTGAAAGTTAACCTGCTAACCCTAGTCACCTTGAGCAGAAAACAAGATCAGTTGCTGATCACAATGAAGCCTATCAATTCCAAAATAATCACTGCTCTTACAACAGCACACAAAAGTTCCAGCAGCCGTTATTACAAGCTTCTGTTCACATTTCAAAACTAAGGTCCTATACTTAATGAAGAATAGACATCCTAGAGCCCACTACTCCTATAGTTGTCCCTCCATCCACCAAAGCCAATATACTCAGAACGCCATGCTTCTTGTAAACATTTCACTATAACATTCACTGGCCTAAGCCATGGTTTCCGTCTTCTTATCACAGAGAATAAGCATCAATAGGAGGAAACAACGTCTCCCTCGACGCCTAACACCCTCCATTCACGACCTGTAAACACTCAGGTGGCTTTGCCAACCAGTTGAAGACCACTTTCCTTTTAGCCATTTCCCTCCTCTCACTGATTTTTCCCGCTAAAATTTCACAAATATGATCAGTACCGCACCTGATATACTTGATTCCATGCATCACTGACTTCTATTTGTCTACATTCACTTTCTATGGCCTCTATTTGACAATGATCCGTCATTTTGCGGCCACCGCTCCAAGACTCGACATATCACCACAACAATCCTCCTGTCCAACGCTCTTCCCTGGGAATCTACTGCACACTCTTCTGAAAAGAACATGGACAACATATCATCAACTGCATTCAACTCGTATTATACTATCACACAAATGCTTAACAATTTTTTAATTTTATTTCGCTTTTGTAGTAAACTTCCGAAGGAAAAATTGTGACGAAATCTTAACGCATTTCATCCACTTTCGTGCGTTGTTCTATGCAGTTTCCCTTTCATTGACAAATGTTGCTTTTATTAATTAAGTCTCTATATTTTCCTATAAAAGTAGGATGGGATTAGAAGTAGAAAAAAAGTCATACAATTGATCTTCAGAAAAAAAATAGATACATATGTATATCGTCTGGGGAGATGCCACAATCAGCACGTACCAAGATATGTTGATCCTTAAGCCCGTTGTGCTACATGTTAGTTATCAACTTGTCAAGCACGTCATGCTTTCTTGGTACTGTAGTTCTTATTAGAGAAAAAATTTAGCCATCTGAGGCCTCAACTGCGAATGAAGGTTTGTTTATCAGTTCAATGAATTTTTTTTTTATTTTTTGCAAATGCACTGTTTGAATAACGATGACCTTGTTCGGTAGATATTTATCGTCATCACTAAATCATTGCATGAAGAAATGCTTCATAGGTTTTCAAATGTTCTGGTAAACATACTGAGCGTCGAAGAAAACTCAGAAATTATGATGAAATCATATCAATATGCTCCTAATTGCTTACGACGAGACAGAGACAATTGGATAATTTGCTGACCAATCGGCAGCAGTGAGTCTAATATCGTCAGGTTACTTATTTTCAATTAATTTTCCTTCGCTCCACATCTAACTAACTTAAGGCCAAGGATTACTTTGAGGTAGGTTAAGTTGACGTTGAGGTAGGCTAGGGTTGGGGGTCTGCCGTTCCCGGGTCGATGTTTGGGTAAAGTTGATTGTTTAAACCCAACCCTTTGCCAAAAGTTTGAAATGGCGAATGATGTAATCTTTTCCACGACCCTGGAGAACTTCTTGCGTTTAACATTGGTCGCTTCACTAGTCTGTTCTGATATTTGTGTGAAACGATATTTGCGGAAACTTTTCTCCACCGGAATGCGTGTTGTATAATGGAACGAAGCCAGAAGCCCGACCTCCTTACTGCAACACGTCTCATGTAAAACCTGTCATTCATTACATGATCAACGCTACTTCACATATTATCCTCAGGTATTTGATTTCCATTACTTCCACTCTCTGTCATTCTTTTGCAGCTGGGGCCCATACCTTAATGTCATCAAGCTTATTTTCTTGATCAGGCACCAGTGTTTTTACCTGTCACGCCTACTGTTCTGTTTCTACAAAGTCTAACGCAAGTTTCGGGCATATGAATTCCTGCTACGAGGCTGTGTCATCCTCTGAAACTCAAGTTGAGATCCTTGCCACAGGGAACCTTAAAGTACAGCAGGAGGAGTAGCTAACACATTCTATAGTTGCCATTCTTAACGACTGAAGCAAAATGTTAACTACCCTGTTTACACTCCATGAGGGATGTGTACATGATGGTCAAAGAAGCCTGTATCTACGTCTGTGATGGGAAGAAACGTTTATGTGTTCGTGATGGTAAGGGAAGCTTAGATTTATGTTCATGATGGTAAGATAAACTAATATATGTGCTTGTAAGGTAAGGGAAACTTAGATTTATGTTTATGATGGTAAGAGAAGGTATTGTATGTGCCTGAGCGGTAAGGGAGGCTTAGATTTATGTTTATGATGGTAAGAAAAGCTTAAATATGGGCTTGTGATGATAAGGGAAGCTTAGAATTATGTTTATGACAGGAAGAGAAAGTTAGATATGTGCTTGTGATAGTAAGAGAAGCTTAGATCTAAGTTTATGGTTAAAGTCTGAACTAATGCCTGGATCTGCCTGCGTGATGACACACGAAGTATGGGTCTGTTTGTGGTGGTAAGATCATTGATTATAATTACGTTAATGGTTACATTCCAAATTCCAGTGGCGCAAAGAATAGAATTTCTTTTGCAGTTGGTTGCTGACACAAGCGATTAGTCACTGAGAGGAATTGTGCCACGCTGTTGATAACTGCACACTTGAATACGGCAGATGAACATATGGGAGCGTTTGTCGTATTACATTATATGAGACCCGAATGTGCTGTCACTGCTTGAATGTTCTCCGTTTTCACGG
This sequence comes from Panulirus versicolor, assembly GCA_032361705.1. NCBI lineage: Eukaryota > Metazoa > Arthropoda > Malacostraca > Decapoda > Palinuridae > Panulirus > Panulirus versicolor. The sequence goes on from JAUUDZ010065538.1 coordinate 7,082, forward strand.
TAAAACTGATATTTTTGTTTGAATAAATAAATCATGCAGTGGTAGTGAAACAGGCTTTGACTCATGTAACAGCTGATGAAACGATTTCTTCTGTACGTGGAGAGCGAAGGTGATATTATGTGGGCAGAAGAATGAAAAAGAAAAGGAGAGGGGAAAGAGCAAGATAAAAAGGAAGCATGAGGAAAGCATGAATATGAAGTGGAAGGTAGGAAGGAGTAGCGGAAGAGGAAGTGGAGAAAGGGGAAGAAGAGGAGACAGAGAAACGCAATGGCCAATAAAGTTATGTAAACCGCAACAGATCATCGGGTGCTTTGGAGGCTCTGTGGTAGTACGACAGAAACAGAGCTTAATGAAAAGAGAACAGAAAGACAAATAGATGATTTACGAGAAAATCCATAAAAACTGAATGAAAGACGGATGAGCAAATAAAGTCTGTTAGTATGGGCGATCAAGTAAAGTCTGTTACTATGAACGAACAAGTAAAAGTCAGTTGCAGTTGGACATCGGTATTTATCTGATCTATTTTCAAACATTTTTACTGCGTAGCTACTGACGCTGCTGTGCCATTATGTATGTTAATGAATATGTGAAGAAAAAGTAGGTTGACTCGTTTGAAACGAAACACTTGCTCATAGAGAGGAAAAGGATTTGTGGGAAAAGAATGAGAGGCGAAAGAGGATAAGAAAAGTTAAGGAGAGTGTCTATCCTGTCCCTTAATGGCAGATTGAAGCGATGCATCAAGGATTTCAGAAACCATTGCACAGAAAGCGAAGGTGACCGACGGCATTGGTCACCAGTGTCCTTTTTTATGCCAACAAAAATGAATCCCTGATATACATACAACTGAATATAAGAACGCACTGCAACGAAAATGTTTCTAGAAATGTACGAAACTGTAAATCACGGTATGGGCATGTATGCCATTAAGTTTGTTACCAACAACTGATGGTCATCAAGGCAGAATCCTTACCGATTGTTAAGTCATGCAAAGTACAATAATTGTCGTTGATTATGTGCTTGGAAGCCCGTAGTGTCGATATGGATCGCTGGGATATATAGGTGAGGACAAGAAGTGATCAGGGAAAGGCAAGCAAAGCGAAGAATCGGAAATTTATACGTGTTACACGAGGGTAACGTCTTGACTACCTTGTCAGCTGTCTTTATTATTGTGTATTTCTTTCTATTCATGTTACCATTTTTCTTAACCGTGTACGTTTAACTTCATGCATATACGTACGTACAGTTGACTTTGGGTACCCAGTGTATCTGCCTGAATAAGCCACAACCACATTTTCATCATGTCTCTCTTAACTCTCCAACTTGAATGAATGTCTAGTTGATGTTCGTGGAATATGTGAGACAACAATGCAAGAATGAATTAGATATTATAAGACATTAGAAGTTATAATCAACAGGTCCCCTTCTTTCTTGCATATCGTGCCAGGATTCTACGAGACTACCACAGCAGAATGATGCTTTGCGCCCCACAGATGCAGCTTGTTTCAGCTTGGTCTCTGAATACAAAACACTGTTGCCAAAATATCGTAATCTGTAAAGATAGATATCTATATGCTCACAGTATTACTCACCAAACAAACCCTATCTCTATGCTACAGCTGTCAAATTATATTCATGGGTGATTTTGTATAGGATGAGATACTTCATGAATCAGGCAGTTCAAATGCCTCTGTGTTAGTTCTCAGTGAGGCATGAGAAATGTACGAGTTCAGCCACCGATAAGGTGGAGTGTGTGTATAATGAATATCAGCTGGACCAAGACTGGCTAGCGAACGGCCAAATGTGCTTAAGACGAGACATAACTGTGTTAACGTGCAATTTTAAGCAGAGTCCACAACAAACAGTTCAACCTAACGACAGAAACAGGCAGAGCTAGTCAACAGAACAACTACATACGATTCCAGTGATCTGACATTCATTCAGACGGTGAACTTTAAAACTTGTTGACAATTATTCAAACTATCATTCAACAATCGTCCTCAGACCATATATGGATAAAATATACACGGTGTTTTCAGGCATCTAACAGTAAGGATGAAATACATTAGTGTTCCACTGTTCCTTTATGGATAAGAAACATTATAAATGGGTTGGAAGAGATACTGTGTTTGTGTGTCTATTTTCTATTTTCCTCGACAAACGTGGAATATAATTCTCAAACAATCTAGTTATGAGGATTATTCTTATGAGACCGCGTTAACTACAGTTATACGTAACTAGCATTCCGTTTACAAATATTATTGTTAAGTTAGCAGCAAAAGTAGGTTGCAGAGAGGGCCGTTGAGCGGCATGGTTGCTAGTGTTTACGTGGAGCCACAACACTCCGGTCGATGCCAAAAATACAGTTCGAGGAAACCCAGCGAGTAAGGGTATACCACATATTCGTGGAACTAGAGATACGGTCACATGACGCTTTCCCATACTGACATATATATATATATATATATATATATATATATATATATATATATACGCACACACACTGAGAAGTAGCGATAAAAATGATAATTCAAGATAAGGCTCTCTGTTCCAAGAAAAATTACTGTAACATCGGTACTGGTAGACTTTTCTCAACTGACTTGTGAGTGTATAGTGTATGTAGACGGGCTTACAGTGGCATTCTTAAGTGTTTATTACATGCTTCCAGATGTAATGCAAACTCCACGACATTCCTCTTTCTTATATAGTTCGAAACCCTTAGTTGTGTTCAGCTTCTCATTGCTGTAACTCAAGATGGAGTTTCACAGATTAAGATGATTGACCATCGCACAGGTACAGCCAGACTCTCTAGCTGCCTTCAGTATCCTGATTCTAGCAGAATAAAGTTGGACTGCTCTAGGCTTGTTCTCCACAGTGTTTATGTTGCCTGGCCTTGGTTGGTATGGGTAACTCCTCCCGTAAACCTGCTCGCATCTGCTTGTATACAGTATACTGATTCTGTTTCATTGTTTAGCTCTGAATCTCTTTTTTGCACGTAGATTATAACCTGAAGTGCTTGACAGAGATTTATCACTACTATTATTATCATTTAATGTTTAGCATGTTAACCTATGTACTCATATATAT
>JAUUDZ010065549.1:0-10165 GCA_032361705.1 Panulirus versicolor
CAGAGGACTGGGCCTTTGAGGGAATATCCTCACCTGGCTCCCTTCTCTGTTCCTTCTTTTGGAAAATTAAAAAAAAACGAGAGGGGAGGATTTCCAGCCACCCACTCCCTCCCCTTTTAGTCGCCTTCTACAACATGCAGGGAATACGCGGGAAGTATTCATTCTCCCCTATCCCCAGGGATATATATATATATATATATATTTGGAAACTTACTTTACGTTAAACTGCATTGGGGTGATACAGCTTTCCTCCTCAATGGATACACAGTCAAATTCACTTATTAAAGGGTAAGTTACTTTATAAATATACTTGGCTAGTGAAATCTTTACTGTTTGATGGATAAAAGAATGGTGAAGAGTTTGACAGATGTCACCATGTTTATATTCATAAGTGGAGAGAAGTTTTATCTTCAGCAGAGATTGACTTAAAATTTCCAGAATTCTCCATTAACAATGTTAATTATCTATAAATGACGAGAGACATAGAGACAATGGTTTGTTTTGCAGGTGATGGAATCTGCACTATTACCTATCTTCTGTCTTCCTTCCCCAGCACTACCTAACTTATCTATTGGCAACAGAGGCAATGAATGTTCCTTAGATGGTTGTTCAAAGGATATCATATGGTTACAATGGTGTTCACCATGGCAGAATATAAGGTGGGGCACACCAGCATTGCTGGGAAAGCCTTAACCAGTGAAGAAACCTGAATGGCTTCTCCCCTTCATTAACTTTAAAAATATGTTTTAGATAACTGTTCAAGGAGGTCTTATGACAATATGAACATTCATCTGGTTTCTCTCCTATATGACCACTCATGTATTTGACAAAAGTACTATTTTCAAAAAAGGTTATTTGGCAGCGTGAGCATTCACATGCTCTCCTCTTCAGCATAAAAGGTCATATGATCTACTAAAATACTACTGCATAGTGTCTTTAGGCACTGTGAACATTCTTGTGAGTTTTCTTCTGTATGATTAATCATGCGCTATACTGAATTACTCAGAAAAGGTCTTTTAACACTAAACATTGATATGAATGACTTGTCTACTGTACAAATAGTCATCTCTTTTGCTAACTTGCTCCTACTTGGGAAGATCTTTTGACAATACAAACCTTTTTGTGGGTTCTCTCCTGTATGAGTAGTAATTTGATGAATTAGGTGACTGCTTAGGGAAAATATCTTTTAGCAATGTGATGAATTAGGTGACTGCTTAGGGAAAAGATCTTTTAGCAATGTGAATATCTAAAAAGCTTCATTCCTGTATGAAAATCATATGCTACACTAAAGTATTCCTGAGTGAGCTGGTCTTTGGAGACTGTGAAGGGTCATGTGGCTTCTCTCCTGTATTAGCAGTGATTCCCTCCACAAAATTACCTTTACTGGAAAACATCTTTTGGCAGTATGAACATCTATATGGTTTGTCTCCAGCATGAAAAGTTATATGTTTCATTAAAATGCTCCAACTTAAGGAGGTCTTCTGGCAATGTAAGCTCCTCTTTTGCATGATCAGTAATGTGCTGCATTAAACTATTCTTAAAAGAAAATGGCCTTTGGCACTGGAAACATCAAAGTAGTGTCACTCCAGTAAGAATAGATTATCCACATTAAAATATCCTTCTAAGAGAAAGCCTTTTGGCACTGTGAACATAAATGTGGCTTCTCTTCAGAATGCAGTCATGTACTTTACAAAAGCACTTCTTTGCCAAAGGGTTTGTAGGGTACCATGGACATTCATGTGACTTCTGTATGGGTAGTCATATGCTCCAATAAGTAGTCTTGTGCAAAAATTGTGAACTTTCATGTAGTTTCTTTCCCAAAGGAATAGTTAAGTACTTCATAAGGCTTCTCTCTGGTATGAACTACACTAAAGTCTTCCTATAAGAGGTCTTGAGGGCACTGCAAACATACATGTTCATTCTCTCTTGTATGAGGTCATGTGCTTTAGTTATTTTCTCATATCTGAGAAGGTCTTCTAGCATTGTGAACATTCATTGTGCGTCTCTTTAGTTTGAAGAGTTATGCGCTGCACTAAATTACCCTTTATGAAGAAGGTCTTCTGGCGTTATGTTCATTCATGTGACTTTTCTCCAAAATGAACAATCATATTCTCCATTAAATCACTACTTTCTGAGAAAGTCTTTATGCTCTGTGAACATTTGTGAGGCTCCTCTCTTGCATGAACAGTCATGTGCTCCACTAAAGTACCCTTCCTGGAGAAGGTCTTTTGGCATTGTGAACATTCAAATGGCTTCTTTCCTGTATGACAAACCATGTGTTCCACTAAATTACCCTTCCTGGAGAAAGTCTTTTGGCAGTGCGAACACTGAAATGGCTTCTCTCCAGTATGTACGATCATGTGCTGTGCTAAAGTAGTCCTTCGAGAGAAGGACTTTTGGCAATCTGAACATTTATGTGGCTTCTCCACTGTATGAACAGTCATGTGCTTCACTAAAATACACTTCCGGGAAAAGGTCTTAAGACACTGTGAACATTCATGAGGCTTCTCTCCGCTATGAATAGTTATATGCTGCAATAAACGATGCTTCCGGGAAAAGGTCTTTTGGCACTGAGAACATCCATATGGCTTCTCACCAGTATGAACAGTCATGTGCTGCACTAAAGTTCTTTTAAGTGAGAAGGTTTTTAAGCACTGTGAACATTCATATGGTTTCTGTCCTGTATGAACTGTCATATGGTCCATTAAAGTACTTTCACGGGAGAAATTCTTTTGGCATTGTAAACATTTATATGGCTTCTCTCCATTATGAACAATCATGTGCTGCACTAAATAACTCTTTTGTGAGAAGGTCTTTAGGCAATGTGAACATTCATATGGCTTCTCTCCTGTATGAACTCTCATATGCCGAACTAAAGCCCTCTTTGTTGAGAGGGTCTTTTGGCATTGTAAACATTTTTGTAGCTTCTCCTCTGTATGACTTATCATGTGCTTCATTAAATAAAATCTCTTGAAAAAAGTCTTTTGGCAATGCAAACATTCAAATAGTTTTTCTTTTAGATGAATAGGCATGTGCCGCATTAAATTACTCTTTTTAGAGAAGGCCTTCTGGCATTGTGTACAACGATATGGTTTCTCTCCAGTATGAACATTCATGTGCTGTATCAAAGCATCTTTCTGTGAGAAGGTCTTTTGGCACTGTAAACATTCATGTGGTTTCTCTCCTGTATGAACAGTCATGTGCCGTACCAAGGTACTCTTTTGTGAGAAGCTCTTTTGACACTGTGAACATTCATATGGCTTCTCTCCAGTATGAACAGACATATGCTGCATCAAATTACCCTCCTTGGAGAAGGCCTTTTGGCACTGAGTGCATTTATATTTTTTTTCTCCATTATGAACAATCATATGTTGTACCAGAGCATATTTCTGTGAGAAGGTCTTTAGGCACTGTAAGCATTCATGTGGCTTCTCTCCTGTATGAATAGTCATGTGCCGCACTAATGCACTCTTTTGTGAGAAGGCTTTTTGGCACTGTGAACATTCATATGGCTTCTCTCCAGTATGAACTGTCATATGCTGCACTAAATGACACTTTTGTGAAAAGGTCTTTAGGCAATGTGAACATTCATATGGCTTCTTTCCTGTATGAAAAACCATGTGCTGCACTAAACTGTGCTTCCATGAAAAAGTCTTTTGGCACTGTGAACATTCATATGGCTTTTCCATGATGCAATCTTGTAATATAACAATTCTGCATTCCAAGGCTGCAGGTCGTAACAACCTAAGCTTAAAGTTCTTCTGGAAGAACACTAAAGATGAAGTCAATAGCCAGTCTGTGTTGTCTCTGAGTTGTGCATATGATCCCTGAGTGATGGGATACTACTTTCAGCCAACTTACTCAAGATCACTCGAATCAGCCATAGGGAGATGAAGACCTCAAAATAAATGTAGTGGAGAGTGGAGGACCAGCTACAACCCCACCTACTCCATGGTGCCCACAGCTGAATTAGCAAGACAAACTGCACACAATTCCTGTATTGTAATTAACAAAGCATCAGTCTTGGCACTAGCTACCCAGGTAAAGCTGGTCAACTGTAGAAGATAAAACTGTACATAATCTGTGTGTGGCTGAAAGTGATGGACCAATCTTGAACTAACCTACCCTTGACCATCCAGGATCAACTACAGTGAATGAGCAGCTCAAAACCTGTGTGTTGGACAGTGGTGTAGCAGACTCACCCAATCCAGCAACTTTTCCATTTCGTGTCTGTCTTCTGCATAAGCAAGCTAAGGTCAGGTCCCCTCCATCTTCTATCTATAAGTGAAACACTGCACTCTCTATCTGAAAACAAGTATCTGGGCATACCAGTCCCCATATTTCATAATCTATTTTCCTCCGTACTGATTTCCTGTTACAAATACACTCTCACAAGTTAAAAATCATTACTCTCTGCAGCCATATCTCCAAACGACTGCCTGCTTCATAATCATACAAGCATGCCAATTATAACTGCTGTAGACCATTGTTGATAATAAATAAATCATGTTTATAAAGTTGATTCCAACAACAAATTGGTTGGTTATTGGGCTTTTGGTCTAGGTTTTGGCCAATTGATGGCCAGAGTCATTCTGGCCATCAACATCAAATTACTACCCTACCAGTCAGAAAATTCTGAACATCTGCCCATGTTCAAGATAATTCTAACATTACATGCACCCTCACTGTATAAACAGCCCTTGTTTAAAAAAAAAGAAGAAATTTCATACATACCTTACAATCACTTCAAGGATATAAAGAGGAGCATTTACATCTTAAGCTTTCCAACCATAATATTCCAATTCAGTGTTCATGCTAGGAGTTTTCACAGAAGGTAGTTTGGCACAGGCTGATTTGTAAATAATCTATGCTCATTAACAGTAATAATCTGATTCTTTCATGTATAATCTGCAAAATATGATTTGGTATCATAATTCTAATGTAAATACAAAGAATGTGAGTCTACCAAATCTGCTTACACTCCCTATAAAAAGATGAAAGACTTTTCTCACTCTTCCCATCTGTACAGTATTCTCATTATGCTGCTGTCACTTTACTAATGTTATCATTACTCCTCCTTTTGCCCTTAATGCTCTCCAGCTGGTACTGTTCTTATCGTTGAACCTTGTTTCTATTGATGCTGATTATTTTTTGGTGTTAATCTGTATGCTTGCTGCATGCTTTTGTAAGGCTATCCAAACTGCGACAATAGCTACATTTCATTCTTGTGGCAGCTATACAATCAGTAAAGCATGGATGCACAGATCTCGTCCTTATGTTGAATACCAGGAGCTGCCAATTGTAGGAGATAAAAAAATTTTAGCATTATAATCATACTGAGGGTAATACATATTAGATCCTAGGTATCAGAGACCAACAAAAGGTGCAGATAAAATGTTTACATAAAGTGCTGAAGATAAACTAAGAGAAAGTCATCAGTAAAGTGTAATTGATATACATTCTTTAAATAACATAAAATTATCAACATTTTATAGGGATGATGCCCTTAACTGCATATACTGTTAAAGCAAGAGGATAACATCCCTAACATCAAGCAATGACCATAAAGATAGATTAGATCTCTTACATCAAACACCGACAATATACAGAGATACACACATTCTTTGATTTAAGTATTAATGTTATACAATTCACAAACTACACTTTTAGAATTATCAAAGCAAATACACAGATAAGACTTTTAATATAATGTTGATTATGCAGGTAATCCACAGGAAAACGAAATATGATATGTTCTCAAGTGCATTTTTGTGTAATGATCACATAATAGGGCAGATACAAGAATGAGATATAGAACAGTCACTTGATCTACAAAGAAGAGACATAGCTAAGATGCCATTGATAAAAAAACATCACAGGATGGTGGTGTTTGGGATGGTGTGTTTGGGTCTGACAACATGCCTGTCATTAAATTCTATTGTGTGGACAAGAAAGGGAACTGTTTACAAATTTTGTTGACAATAAAGCTATCCAATTTGTATAGACCTTCACTAATATTAATGTTACAATTCTCTGTGTGTTTAATAATATAATATTCAATGATATTTCTCGTGTTAGAGTTGAAGTTAATAACTGAATTGGCATTACTGCAGTCAATACAATGATCATAATTTTTAGAATGATTAAACATAGCATTTGATTCTTGTCCTGTTCTTATACTACATTCATGTTGCTTAAGTCTGACATAAAGATCCTTACCAGTCTGCCAAACATAAAACATTAAAATTTTACAGGGTATTCTATAAACACAGCCAGCACAACTTTCTGGTGAGTTTCTGATTAAGATATTCTTTATAGTACTGATACTACTGGAGGCTACATTTACATTAAAGGATTTCTGCAACCTGGGAAGTAATGTAAAATTATCACTAAAAGGGAGAACTAAAAGATTCTTGGCATTAAGGAAAAATTTGGGTTAACTCTATGAGATGATTTCTTTACCAGCTTAAGGGATTTATCAATGAAAGATTGAGGATACTTTAACTTGGATCCAATAGAATATATCTCAAACTCATCATCAATAAATTCTGGACAGCATATAAGTAATGCCCTAAGGAATATACAATTGAATGATTATAATTTAACTCTGTCATGTTGAGCTGAGCAATAATAGATATATGAACAATCATTGGTAGGTTTTCTGTATATTCTAAACTTAGACTTGTTTCTATCCTTATGGACCATGCAATCCAAAAATGGTAACATGCAATTATTTTCCACCTCCAGAGTAATGTTGATAGAAGGTATTAAATTGTTTAAGTAAAGGGAGAAACGTTTGCAAATTTTTGTTTGCTGGCCAAACACAAAGAACATTATCCACATATCTAAACCAAATTGCATTAGAGGGTAAGATTTCCCTTAGTAATTTTGCTTCAAAGAATTCTATGCAAAGGTTGATTAATATTGGTCATCAACTGGAACTTTTGCAAACAAAGATGAAACATAAAAACTAACCAGTTTGAAATCAAAATCAACATGGATATCATTAAGCTATTAACTAAATCTACATCGTTAAAGATATTAAAATCTGATATCTTACCCACTAATGGGCTTAATAAAGAAACTAAGCATCTTGATAATTTATATGTGATGGAGACCGCTATACTCGCTATGGATCTTCCTGGAAAATTTGGCTTACTGATGATGAGTTTGAGAAGATGTATTCTATTAGATCCAAGATAAAGTATCCTAGATCTTTCATTGATAAATTCCTTAAGTTGGCAAAGAAATCATTTTATAGAGTTAAACTCAAACATCCCCTTGATACCAAGAATCTTTTAGTTCTCCCTTTTAGGGATAATTTTTCATTACTTCCCAGGTTGCTGAAATCTTTTAATGTAATTGTGACCTTCAACAATAAATATACTATAAAGAATATCTTAACCAGGAACAGACTGGTAAGGATCTTCATGTCAGACTCAAGCAAAAATAATATAGTATAAGAACAGGACAAGAAACAAATGCTTTGTTTAATCATGTTAAAAATTATAACTGTATTGACTGGAGTAATGGCAGTTCAGTTATTAACTCCAGCCCCTTGAAGATGACAAAATCTCATTCCAACTTCTATCATCAAATACAAAAAGAATTGTAACATTAATATTACCAGATGGTGGTGTTTGAGTTGGAGTTGTTTGAGTTAGTGCTGTTCGGGTCTGGCATCATGCCCGTCATAAAATTTTTATTAGGTGGACAAGAAAAGAAACCATTTTCAAATTTTGCCAACGACAAATTGGATAGCTTTATTGTAGAAAAATTTGTAAACAGTTATCTTTATTATTCATATAAAAAATTTTATGATAGGCATGTTGCTAGACCTGAAAACCAAAATCCAATGACACTTGTATTTTCAATTTCTAAAAGAGAAAACAGGAATCAAGCGGGGAGTGTTTATCCTCCTCAAAGGCCCAGACTGGGGTGTCTGAATGTGTGTGGATGTAACCAAGATGAGAAAAAAAGAAATAGGTAGTTTCTTTGAGGAAAGAAACTGGGATATTCTGGCTAGATGTGAAACGAAGTCTTGGGAGTAAATTCAGGAGCTGGAGAGGACAAGAGCTACGGAAGTGTGTGATAGAGTGTAAGTAAGTGAATTCTAGATTGCTGTGGGTAAAACAGAAAGTGGATGGAGAGATGTGCGATTATTGGTGCATATATACCTAGTCACGAGAAGAAAGACCTTGAGAGGGTAGTGTTTTGGGAACAACTGAGTGTGTGCGTGTGTGTGTCAGCAGTTTTAGTGCAAGAGACCAGGTAATAGTGATGGATGATTTAAATGCGAAGGTGAAGGTGAATAATGTGGCAGTTGAGGGTATAATTGATGTACAAGGGGTATTCAATGTTGCGAATGAAAATGGTAAAGAGCTTGTGGATTTGAGTGCTGAAAAAAGACTGGTGATTGGGAATACCTAGTTTAAAAAGAAAGATATATACAAGTTCACATATATGAGTAGGAAAGATGGTAAAAGGGCATTATTTGATTATGTGTTAACTGACAGGCATGTAAAAGAGAGATTTCTGGACGTTAATGTGCTGAGAGGCATTTGGACAATAATTGCAAGGAAGGAGTGCAAATGACCAGGAGATGTACAAGAGAATACAGCAGAAGGTCAAGAGGAAGGTGCAAGGGATGAAAAAGAGGGCAAATGAGAGTTGGAGAAGATAATATCATTAAACTTAAGGGAGAATAAAAAGGTGTTTTTGAAGGAGGTAAATAACATGCCTGAGACAAGGGAACAAATGGAAACATCAGTGAAGGGGGCAACGGGGAAGTGATAACTGGAAGTAATGAAGTGAGGAGGAGATGAAGTGAGTATTTTGAAGGTTTATTAAATGTTTGATGATAGAGTGGCAGATGTAAGGTGTTTTGGTTGCAGTAGTGTGTGAAGTGAGAGGGTCAGGAGAGTGGTTCTGTGAAGAGGGAAGGCGGCAATTCTGGTTGATATTGCATTGAATGTATTATGAATGGGGGTGACTGTGTTGTTGATTGGTTAGTAAGGATATTCAATGTATGTATGGATAATGGTAAAATGCCTGAGGATTGGCAGAATGCCTGTATAGTACCACTTACAAAGGCAAATGGGATAAAGCTGTGTTCAAACTACAGATGCATAAATTTGCCAAGTATTCTTAGAAAATGATATATGAGGGTACTGATTGAGAGGGTGAAGGAATGTACTCAGCATCAGAGTGGGAGGGAGCATTGTGGTTTCAGGATGTGTGGATCAGGTGTTTGCTTTGAAGAATGCGTGTGAAAAATACTTAGAAAAATAGATGGATTTGTATGTAGAATTTATGGATCTGGAGAAAGCATATGATAGAGTTGATAGACATGCTTTGTTAGGTCTTAAGAGTATATGGTTTGGGAGGAAAGCTGCTAGAAGCAGTGAAAAGCTTTTATCTAGGGTGTAAGGCATGTGTGCAAATATGAAGAGAGGAGAGTGACTGGTTCACAGTGAAGGTTGGTCTGCAGCAGGGATGTGTGTTGTCCCTAAGTATGTTTGATTCGTTTTTTGATGGGGTGGTTTGGGAGGTAAAGGCTAGAGTCTTGGAGAAATGGGCGAGTATGCAGTCTATTGGGGATGAGAGGGCTTGGGAAGTGAGTCAGTTGTTCTTTGATGATACAACACTGGTGGCTGATTCAAGTGAGAAACTGCAGAAGTTGGTGAACGGAAAAGTGTGTGAAAGGAGAAAGCTGAGAGTAAATGTGAATAAGAGCAAGGTTCTTAGGTTTAGTAAGGTTGAGGGACAAGTTATTTGGGATGTAAGTTTGAATGGAGAAAAATTGGAGGAAGTGAAGTGTTTAAGATATCAGGGACTGTATTTAGCAGTGAATGTAACCACGGAAGAAGAAGTGAGTCACAGGGTGGGGAAGGGAGCAAAGGTTCTGGGAGTGATGAAGAATGTGTGGAAAGAGAGACTATTATCTCGGAGAGCAAAAATGGATATGTCTGAAGGAATAGTAGTTCCAACAATATTTCATGGTTGTGAGTGATGGGATGCACAGAGGAGGGTGGATGTGTTGGAAATGAGATGTTTGAGGACAATATTTGGTGTGAAGTGATTTGACTGAGTAAGTAATGAAAGGGTAAGAGAGATGTGTGGTAATAAAAAGAGTGTGGTTGTGAGAGCAGAAGAGGGTGTTTTG
>JAUUDZ010065560.1:0-10165 GCA_032361705.1 Panulirus versicolor
ATAAAGTATGGTGTCATGTTATAATATATTGAGATCTGTGATAAAGTATGGTGTTGTGTGATGATGTAATATTCTGTTATAAAGGGTGGTGTTATATGATAAATAATTATGGTATGCTGTAATGAAGTGTATTGTCTTTTGATGAAGTATGATGTCGTTTGATCAAGTGTAGTGTATTGTGGTAAAGTATGGTTCATTGTGATAAAGTATGATGTCGTTTGATCAAGTGTAGTGTATTGTGGTAAAGTATGGTTCATTGTGATAAAGTGTGGTGTCTTACGATAAATTATTGTTTTCTAATGAACTATTGTGTCTTGCGATAAAGTATCGTATTTTGTGATAAAATATGGTATTTTGTGATAAAATATGGTATTTTGTGATAAAATATCGTATTTTGTGATAAAATATGGTATTTTGTGATAAAATATGGTATTTTGTAATAAACTGGGGTGCCGTGTGATAAAGTATGAAGTCCTATGATAAAATGTCCTATTTTGTGATACTGTGTAGTTTCATTAAGCAAGGTATCGTATCCTAAAGTATGGTTTATCATAATTCATGCTGCTTTGTTATAAAGTGTCTCTTGTGCTAAAGTATGATAAAGTATGATAAGGTAATGTGTCGTGTGATAAAGGTTTGTGATAAAGTATGGTGTTTTATGATAAAGTATGGTGTGGTGAGAAAGTATGATGGCGTGTGATAAAGCGTCGTGTTTGGTGCTGAAGTGTGGTGTCGTGTGATAAAACATGGTCATGTGTGAAAAGCTGTGGTGTCTCGTTATGAAACACGGTATTTTGTGATGAAATATGGTTACTCTTAATAAAGTATCGTGTCTAGTGATTTTGTGTGATAAAGTATGGTGCATTGTGATAAAGCATGGTGTAATATGAGGAGGTATGGTGTCGTGTGGTATAGCATGGTATCTCCTGACAAGCTGTGGTATCATGTCATGAAGTCGTGTGATAAGATATGGTGTTGAAAGATATAGTATGGTATCGCATGATAAAGTATGGTGTCGTGTGATAAGATATGGTGTTGAAAGATATAGTATGGTATCGCATGATAAAGTATGGTGTCGTTATAAGACATGGTACAGCGTGATAACATGTGGTGATCTGTGATAGAATATAGTGTCGTGTGATAAAGTATTGAGGCTTCTGATTAGATTATGGTGTCGTGCAATAAAATGAAGTATGGTGTCGTGTATTAAAGCATGGTGTCGTGATGAAATACTGTGTTATGTCATGAACTATGGCGTCTTGTGGTAAAGTATGGCTTCGTATGATAAAGTATGGTACTGTTTCGTAAAGTATGGCATTGTGTAACAAAACACGGTGACTTGTGACAGATTATGGTGTTACGGCTTGTGATGAAATATGATAACGTGTGATAAAAAACACTACTTTGTGATGAAGTATGCTGACGTGCTACACTGTATGGTATTTGATAATGCGTGGTTCTGTATGATACAGTATAGTGTCGAGTGATAAAGCATAGTGTCGAGTGATAAAGTATAGTGTCGAGTGATAAAGTAGGGTGTCGTGCGTAAAGTACGGTGTCTTGTGATAAAGTAGGTTCTTCTTTAATATAGTAGGGCATCCTGTAATAGAAAATGGTGCTGTCTGATAAAGTATGACGTCATGTGATAAATCATGGTGACTTGTGATAAAGAATAGTGTCGCGTGAGATAGTATGGTTTTGTGTGATAAGGTACAGTGACTTGTGATAAGGCATGATATCTTGCGACTGAATTTAGTTCTGTGATGATGTGTGGTATCGTATGATCAAGTGTGGTGTCCAGTGATGAAGTATGGTGATCTGTACTAGAATATGGCGTATTGTGATAAGATAAAGTGTTTTGTCATATGATAAAGTATGATGGCGTGTGTGATAAAGTGTGATGTGTAAGGTAGGATTTCATGTGATAAAGTTTGGTCCTGTGTATCATGGCAAGATTAGGTGTATTATGATAAAGTATGGTGTCATGATAAAGTATGGTGTCATGATAAAGTATGGTGTCATGATAAAGTATGGTGTCATGATAAAGTATAGTGTCATGCGATAAATGTTTATGTTCTGAAATGAAATACGGCGTCTTGTGATAAGGTACAGTGTCATGATAAAGTATGATTTCTCAGAATATGGTGTCCTGTGATCTTGTGTGATAAAGTATGGCTTCTTTTGGTAAACTGTAGTGTTGTGTGATGAAGAATGGTTAAGTGTGATAAATCATTAGTTCCGCGCATTAAAGAATGGTGTCGTGAGATGTAGTATGGTATGTTGGGAGAATGTGTGATAGATTTTGGTGTCATATGGTAACGTACGGTGTCTTGTGATAAAATATGGTGTCTACTAATAATGTTTGGTGTCGTGTGATAACGTATTTTGTCGTATGATAAAGTAAAGTAATTTGTGATAAATCATTTTGTCGCGTGACAAAGTATGGCGTTGTGTGATGAAATTAAGTGTCATGTCATAAAGTATTGTGTTGTATGACGAAATTCTGTCTTACGTCATAGAGTATGGTGTCAGTGATATAGTATGGTGTCATGTGATAATGGATGGTTCGGTGTGATAAACCTTATTTTGATAGATGGTGTCATGTCATAATGTGTGTTCCTTTATGAAAATGATTAGTGTCGAGTAATAAAGTATGGTGTCGAGTGACAAAATATGGTGTTGTATGATAAAACATTGTGTCGAGTGACAATGTATGGTGTCGAGTGATAAAGCATGGTGTTTTACGATAAAGTGTGATATCATGTGATAAAGTATAGTATCGAATGATAAAGTATGCTGCTTTATTATAAAGTGTTATCTCATGAGACAAATTATGGTATCATGTGATAAGATTTGGTATCGAATGATAAAGTTTGGTATTTTCCGATAAAGTATATCATGTGATAAAGTATGGCATCGGATGATAATGTATGGTATTTTATGATAAAGTATGATATCATGTGATAAAGTACAGTATCGAATGATAATGTATGGTGTTTTATGATAAAGTATGATATCATGTGATAAAGTATGGTATCGAATTATAAAGTATGGTGTTTTACGATAAATTATGATATCGTGTTGTGAAGCATAGTATCATGTGATAAACTATGGTATCGAATGATAAAGTATGGTGTTTTAAGATAAAGTATGACATCACGTGATAAAGTATGATATCATGTGATAAAGGATGCTATCGAATGATAAAGTATGGTATTTCATGGTAAAGTATGATGTGATAAAGTATGGTATCGAGCGATGAAGTATGGTGTTTTACGATGAATCATATGTGATAAAGTATGGTATCGAATGATGAAGTATGGTGCTTTACGATAAATTATGATATCATTTGAAAAAGCATGGTATCGAATAATAAAGTATGGTGTTTTATGATAAAGTATGATATCATGTGATAAAGTATGGTATCGTATGATAAAGTATGGCGCTTTATGTAAAGAATGATATCGAGTGATAAAGTATAGTGTCATATAAAGTATGGCTTATTGCGGTAAAGTATGGTGTTTTATGATAAAGTATGGTGTACAAAGGAATACAAAGGAATTCAAATAGCAATAGACCACTTGGTCCCTTTGACGCTGTTTGTCATACCATAGATCAGTATGGGAAGAGTGGAAATACTTACATATACTACTCATATATCTAAGTAGAGACAATTATTATCAGTCTTGGATTTGAAGCGACACATTCATCAAGTGTACTGCTTTCAACCACTCTAATTGGTAAATCATTCCAAGTGTTAACAATACTGTTGAAGAAGTATTTTGCCTTGTTCGAGACAGACTTTTTTTGGCCACGAGTTTGTAACCATTACTACGAGTGAAGTCAGACAAATCTATCCCCATGTAATTTATTATATTAAGATTATTAAAGCCTTCGATAGTGATGAAAGTCTGTATCGAAGCACACCTCAACTATTGTTTTAAACTAAATAGATTTAAGTCGTTTGATCGGCTTTCATAGGATTTGTTTTTCTGTTTTGAAATCATCTTGGTGGCTCGTGTCTGTGCTCTCTCTCTCTCTCTCTCTCTCTCTCTCTCTCTCTCTCTCTCAATTCCGTTTGTTTCTGTACTCTTCCATTATGTCTATCGTTCCTCAAGTAGGGCAACCAAAACTGAACACAATATTCGAATCGAGATGGGGACGCACCAGTGACTTGTAAAGATAATCTTTCTGGACGTATATTTGATTGCCCCACCTACAAATCCTAAAATCCTATTCGCCTGTTTAACTGCGTCTTGCACTGTTTACTGGGCTTTGGATCACCAGAGATTATTACACCAAAGTCTTTCTTTCTCTCTCATCTATCTTTTGCAGTCAACAGAAATCATACGATTGCTCACCTTTTCGTTTTTACTACCAATATGGAAAACTTTGCACATATCGATCCTAAATCTATTTGTCATTCATGAGGTCAGGCTATCAGTTTATGTCCGTTTGAAGCTGCAGACTTTCAGTTTCTGTTGTAGATTTGTTTTCCAACTTAACGTCGTTGCGAATTTCGATATCTTACAATACAGCTCATTATTGTTATCATTGACACATATATGAGAAAGAGAACTGGTCACAGGACTGATCCTTGTGGTACACCACTTATTAGCTTTAACCATTCTGAGGCTTGCCCACTAATCACAACTCCGTGTGATTAGTTAACCAATCTATCCATCCACCAATGTACAATCCCATCTGTACCATGTGACGCAACTTTATTTGGTAAACTTTGATGTGGAACTTTATCGAATGCTTTTTGAAAATCTAGATAGATAACACCACCTGCTTTACTTTCATCATACATGTTAATTATCATTAAAGAAATCAAGCACATCTGTCAGACATGAACTTTTTTTTTTTTTCAGTCGAAAACCATTATGAGAAGAGTCACGTATTACGCAGTGGTCCTCTATATGGTTCACAGTCTTATCCTAAATAATGTTTTCTTTTTTTGTAATGTATGTTACATTAGCAAGCTTCCATTCCTCTGGTACTTTGTCCGTAGCAAATGATCCATTGAAGAGAATAGTTAAGGGTTTAACTATCTCATTTTTCGCCTCTTTCATTATCCTCGAATACATCTTACTTGAGCCGGCTGTGTCATCGTTATTTCATATAGTGATGATATTGTATCTTCAACACATCTCCAAGTGTCGCAGAATATCTTCCTCCCTTAGGAGTGGAGCTGGATTTGGAACATGAGCAGTATCTTCAATATCAAATACAGATACAAAAAAGAAATAAGAAAATAAAAAGATTAGTTTAGAAACTTTGCCACGTCTTCGTTGTTGTAAACCAAATCACCATTCTTAGTTAACAGTGGGTGAGTTGACTGGATGATGACTCTTTTGCTTCTAAAATACACATAAAACTCCTTCCGATTGATTCTCCTATTTTCAGCGACATACGCTTCATATGACGTTTACTTTGACGTATATTCTCCTAGTTTCTCCAAGTAGACTTGCATAATTTGCTTTATCAGACTGGTTATAGTCTCCTCGAGCTTCTTATGTGCTGCGCTTTTAGATAACAGACACTTCTTTATGTCATCATTCCACCATTTCGGCTACATATTAGAAAAAGACCTTCTGTCATGATTGGTATAAATAACCCCTCCACTGCTTTGAAAGTTTTGCTAAAACTCTCCCAAACAATGTCCATATAGCTTTCAATAATAGAATCGTCACAATTTTGCTTTTCAAGAGCAATATGAAGATCTTTATGATTTGCAAATACAAATTTTGGTATTTTCTCGCGACTCTCATGTTTACCAGCATTACAGGCAATGTTAGAAATTAATGTTAAAATGATTCGCCGGAGATTACTTGTGCTAAACTTTTCTCCCACTCCATTCTTGTTAACATGTTCCTTATTTGTAATCAAAGCTAAATCTAATATAATCTCGTCGCGCGTAGGACTATCCGCTGATTGTAAAACTGTACTATCAAGCAGATTCAGGTAAAGTCCATGCCCAAGCTACTGGAAAAGGATTCTCCCCACGTAGGTAATGGTATGTTAAAATCTCCTGCATGGAACGAATCAATTTCATCGCTAATTTCTGCAGTTTGATCATACAGTCTTTCGTCTGCCTACATTCATCTTACTTCGAAACTTATCTTTGATTTCTACAAAAATGAAGTCGATATCATCAACAACAACATTTTTCAGGACAGGACTTAGATAAGGTTTAAGAAAAATCAGGACACCACCGCCCACTATATTTCTCCAATCAGTTAAAAGTGTCTCCAGAGATGGCGTATTCGGGCCAGGAAATATCTATTTCAATTATCTGGCCAAGATTCTGAAATACCAATTAAATCATCATTTTCTTCCATTGCAGTTATCAGGTGACAAAGTATGGTGTCATGTGTGAAATGTGGTGTTATATCATAAAATATGGTCCTGTGTGATAAAAGTCTGGTGTCTTGTGATAAGATCTGGTTGTGAGTGATGAAGCAGTGAGTCTTGTTGAGACAGTATGTTGTCCTGTGATAATGTGTTGTTCTTAATAAAGTTTATTTTCGCATGATAAAGCCTGGTGTGTGATCAAGTTAGGTTCTGTGTGATAGAATATGGTGCTATGTGATATAGAATTGTGTCGTGTGATAAGATTTATTGTTTCGTGATAAAGTGTGGTGTCATGTGATAAAGTATGGTGTCTTATGAAAAAGTGTCGTGTCGTGATAAAGCATGGTGTCTTGTGATAAAATATGGTATGCGATAATTCGCGGTGTTATGTGATGAATTATGGTAAGTGTGGTGTTGTGTGATATAGAATGTTGTCTTGTGATAGAGTGCGGTGTCATAAGTTATAGTGTCGTATGATGATATAATGTTTGGTGATATTGAAAGTGTGATAAAGTTTGGTGTTGGTTGATAAGGTATGCTGTAATGTAATCAAATATAGTAACGCGTGATAAGAAATATGGTGTCGTGTGATAAAATATTTTGTTTTCTATATAGCAAGGTGTCGTGTGATAAAGTATGGTGCTTTCTATAAAGTGTTGTGTCGTGTGATAAAGTATGGTGCTTTCTATAAAGTATGGTGTCGTGTGATAAAGTATGGTGTTTTCTTTAAAGTATGGTATCGTGTGATAAAGTATGGTGTTTTCTATAAAGTACAGTGTTGTGTGATAAAGTATGGTGTTTTCTATAAAGTACAGTGTTGTGTGATAAAGTATGGTGTTTTCTATAAAGTATGGTATCGTGTGATAAAGTATGGTGTTTTCTATAAAGTATGGTGTTTTCTATAAAGTATGGTGTCGTGTGATAAAGTATGGTGTTTTCTATAAAGTATGGTGTCGTGTGATAAAGCAAGGTATGATAAAGTACCTTTATCATGATGAAATAATGTCATATGATAAAGTATGGAGTCGTGTATTAGAGTATGGTGTCGGGTGATAAAATGTGGTTCTGTATGAATAGGTCATATTATAAAGTTTGATATCATGTGATTAAGTATGGTGTCATGTGATAAAGTATGGTGTCGTGTGATAAAGTATGGTGTCATGTGATAAAGTATAGTGTCTTGAAATAAAGTATGGTCTCGTGAATAACATGTGGTGTCGTGTCATTATGTATAGTGTTGTTTGATTGAATGTGTTGTGAAAAACAGTGGTTTCGTGTGATGATAAAGTATGGTTTACTATAATGTACGTCATCTTGTAATAAGAAATGTTGTGTTATAAAGTGTAGAGGCATGTGAGAGTATAGTGTTGTGTCATAAAGTATGGTGTCATGTCATGAAATATGATTTCATGAAACTGAATTGTATGATAAAGTGTTGTTTTGTGTGATAAAGTGTAGTGTCGTGTAATAAAGTATGGCGCAATGTCATAAAACATTATTTCGTGTAATAAAGTGTGGTTACTGCGAAAAAGTATGGTGTGGTGTGATAGATTTTGGTACTCTGTGGTAAAGTATGGTGTCTTGTGATAAAGCAATGTGTTGTGTAATAAAGTATGATGTAATGTAACAAAGTATTGCGTCATGTAAAAAAGTTTAACTTATGATAAACTTCGTGTCATATGATAAATCTTGGTGACGTTTGATAAGATATAATGTTTTGTGATCAAGTATGATGTCGTGTGACAGAAGGATAATGTACAGTGTCGTGAGATGAAGTGTGATGGAGTGTGGTCTTATAAAGTATGGTATGTCTTATAAAGTATTGTGAGGTGTGATAAAGTTGGATGTCTCTTGATAAAGCATAATGTATTGTCAGTAAGTATTGTGTCTTTTGGTAAAGTATGGTTTCATGTGATTGATTACTATGGTATGTGACAAAGAATGGTGTCATATGACAAAGTATGGTGTCATGTGATAGATTATAATATCATGTGACAAAGAATGGTGTCATATGATAAAGTATGGTGTGATATAATGATATAAGTATGGTGTGATATAGTTACTTTACTGTCAGACTCCAGTGTGTACATTTAACACAAACTGCCCACAAAGTGTTACTTATCAATCTTATGTAATACTATTCATAGTCATTAAGGTTGATCATAGTCAAATGGTATGTTGCCCTAATGTTGCATGAACGTTATATCTCATTTCTTGTTGCTTTAGCTCTAGCATTTAGACATGCCTTATGATGGGGAATACACACATCTCTCATGTGATTTCTTATTGATCAGAAAATTTTAAAAGTCAGAAGGCTTTCAGGGTTCATAATCGTGCTTCTCAATATCATTTGTTACTTTGGTACAGTTTTGAGAGCAACAATTCTCTAAGTACAAGAAAACTTTGAATGGGTTTTCCTAAGTTTCCAGATCACACGTGTTACATATATGCCAAGGAAGTCTTCTGTCAAAGGTGTATGACACACATGACATATCCTCCTCCCGTACTGCAAACAAACACTTTAGCAAATCGTTCTCATATGAAATTTAGTTGACCAAGAAATGGACTAGATGTGTTGAGAGACGATGTAAGGAGTTTCGCTAGTGTCAGCTAGTAAATTCCTCATCAGACAAATCTGTAATACGTGCCGTTCATGAACGCATTTTTCTTTTCTCCTGTTTTAATGTTATTCAAGTAAAGGCGGCATCTTTGAGACTACATCTGGTTTTGTTAGATCTCCGTTCAGACAAAGAACCGTCATATATGATATCCGGAAAATCCGGTGGAAGCTACAAACACATTCTTGCGGACGATAGATCGAGCAATGAGGGAGTGAATATGTACAGCGAAATTCGAATAAGCCACGGAACATCTGCTCCTGTCATCAGCTCTGCCATACAACAGGTAACATACCGTCGGGAGGTGCAGGTGTGTTGTGTCTCCCGGCTCAGCAGGAAGTCCAGGAGAGATGCCTCAGCCGATGTGATCTGCCCAACTGAACCTCACGGTTGCTGCCACACGATTGAGGATCGTCCGTGGCCACTGTCTGGCCCTGATGCTCGCCGAGGGTTTACCATTAAAATGAGTTTTAACAATGCAAACATCAAGCAGACATGGTTTTGGCAGGAGCATCAATGAATACGATCGACGCTGTCGATAAATATTTGCCAGGCGATGAATGGGTGAGTAAAACTTTCTCTATCAGGTTCAGTTTGTATCAACGACACTAACTGGAAATAACGTTTGCGTGATTTCCTGTTGTGATGCCATGTAACCAGAAGTGTTCAGATGCTCGACAATATTCATGCATCCAAGTATGAAGCCAACAATTACTACATAAACTTAAGAGGACAAGGGAGGACATTAAGTCCTGTGTCTAAACGAGAAGTGATCTGATTTCGTGGGATACATGCGTCGACTTTCATTTCTGATGCTTAATAGAAAAATGTAAGGCTACCATTAAGCATTAAAATCACCTGAAAATGATGACAGATGAAAAATTTCCGTATGCTAAATCGCCAAGAACAACTGAACTGTAATATAGATGACCCGCTCATCTGTCCTCGTGGTGCAGACTCCTGCCGTGGTTATCTTCCTTGTTGCTCCGACGTGACCGTGGTTAACAACAGATGCAGCTGAGGTGTGACCGGGAATATAGGCATAAATAAAATCTGCAGCTATATTTTGAGTGATCGGGGCCTGAACATGCAGGAGGGTGAAAGGCGTGCAAAGAATAGAGTGAATTGGAACAATGTGGTATACCGGGGTCGACGTGCTGTCAATGGATTGAACCAGGGCATGTGAAGCG